>ML794020.1:93702-103984 GCA_009831015.1 Picea engelmannii
GGTTGAAGAAAGCCTTGTATGGCTTAAAGCAAGCTCCAAGAGCTTGGTACAACAGAATTGACACTTATCTGATCAAAAGTGGTTTCAGCAGAAGTCAAAATGAGCCAACTCTTTACACCAAAACAGATCAGCACGGTAAAATTATAATTGTATGTTTATATGTTGATGACATGATCTACACAGGAAATCTCGAGTTAATAGATTTTAAACATGCCATGCAATCTGAGTTTGAGATGACAGATCTTGGCATTATGAAATATTTTTTAGGGATTGAGGTTCATCAATCAACCAAAGGCATTTTTGTCTATCTGCAAAAATATGCAGCAGACATCATCAAAAGATTTCGCATGGAAGGATGCAATCCAGCAGAAACCCCCATACCTTTAGGCACAAAGTTGAGCAAGAATGATGAAGGTCCTATAGTGGACTCTACTTTATACAAAATTTTAGTAGGCAGTTTGTTGTATCTTACAGCAACTAGGCCTGACATTATGTATGCAGCCAGCCTTGTTTCCAGATTCATGGAATCACCCAAAGATTCGCATTGGAAAATGGCAAAACAAATTTTGAGATATGTTGCAGGAACTCTCAATTTTGGCTTATGCTACACTAACTCTGATAGTAATCATCTCTCTGGTTACACAGATAGTGACTTTACAGGCAGCCTAGATGACAGGAAAATCACATCAGGATATGTTTTTCAATTGGGCATGAACCTGATTTCATGGGCATCAAAGAAGCAACCAATTGTATCAATATCTTCTACAGAGGCAGAGTATGTAGCTACTACCTCAGCTTCATGTCAAGCTATATGGATGAGAAGAATATTGAGGGATATGTCACATACAGAAAAGGATCCAACTCCTATTTTCTGTGACAATACATCAGCAATTGCTTTATCCAAGAACCATGTGTTTCACAAGAAAAGTAAACACATTGACACTCGGTTTCATTTCATACACGAGCTAGTCAATAATGGTGATATTGCACTACAATTTTGTGGTTCTCGAGATCAACTTGCTGATATCTTTACAAAGCCACTAGGAAAGTCAGTTTTTGATTTTCAGAGACAACACTTAGGCATAGTCAGTGCTGATGATTGTAACTATTGAGTTTAAGAGGGAGTGTTAAATATAATGTAACCTCAACAGTCTGACTGTACACTGCCAGTTGTACTGGACAGTTGTACCTTCTATTTTTGTCTTGCTTGAGCCTATTTAGCTCAGCCATCTCCCATTGCATTGTATCTTCTTCTAACAATATCTTCTTCATACATTCCAATATACTATTCTATTCTTTCTCTTTGCATCTCTCTTTACTTCATAATTTATCAGGAGAGCCATCCTGATGATGTGTAGTTATCCAGATAGACAGACTGTGTGTAGATATATAACAATGACTTCTTTTCACTAGATCGCATGTGTGTGTTAGTGGGTAGCTGCTTGGGTTGCCTCTGTTGTTGCTTGCAGAAAGATTCCATTGAAAGGTTTGATCTTAAGACTAGGAAGAAGAGACGCACCAGTGGAGGTCATTGACATAAGTTACCTAGACCTTGTTCAGGTGGAAGCATGTTCCACGTGTTTTGGTAGAAATTGCCATATATAAGGGTGAAATGGATTTCGACGACTAGCGGCTATTACAGGAGTTGGAGGTGTTGCGTCATGCTTTGTATCTCATTTGTGCAGCTGGAGATCATGTCGGGTTTGTTGTAGGTCCAAAACGCAGAGGTGTGGAACAAGAGCATCGAGATCTCCGACGATGAGGGTGACTGTGACGGTCCCTCTAGCGGTTTGTTCCATTGTAAGGAACTATGCCAAGGCCATTGAGAGATTGGTGGCCAGATATGGGATGTGATCCAAGAACTTGTATCTTGTGCATCTAGATGGCTTGAGGAGACCATGAAGGCGGGCGTAAGAACTAGCCATTAGTTCTTGTGTTTGGAAGATACCAGAGTCGCTGGTTAAAGGAGAGCCATTGTTGTTATAAGCTGCGTCGTTCAAACATTGTGCAACGACAAGATAAAAGGCCTCATATTGTGCTTGATTTTCACATTGTGCTTGATTTTCAATGGCATTCCCTCTGGACGCATTCCATGGAGGAGACTCAAGACTATAAGCGATCTGTGGCAAATACACAGGGCCTCAAGCACAAGGGGTTATGTGCTATATCATAGGAGATTCAATAGAAGAGACGAGTCGAGTGAAGTTTGGACATACCAAGCATGGTTCGTTGGGATTTCTTCCTCTCAAGAAGGAGAGCATGGAGAATTGAAAAGGAGGCAGTAGCAGTAATGGTAGTTGTCAAGTGAACATTTTTTATGGAGTTGTAATTTGAATTATTGCATGTAATTGGGCATACGGTTGTAAGACCTCATTTAGGCATGCATACCCCTGTTTTTCAACCGATTAAGTCTGGATGAAGACTTAGGTGATAGGGGGTGGGTTACATGTCATGTTAGTTGCCCGTGGTTTTATGTCCACATAATCACATGTAATGAAGCCTGCTTAAAGGCTAGTTGTAACTACGTTATAAATGGGCCTAGAGGTGAGTGGTGAATGTTTACTTGTCTGACTTGGACGAATTTGGTCAAGGAGATGTTCATGTTAAGGTGGAGCTATGGGTCTCCATTGAAAGGTGCCTGGAGGTGAATTTGAGTTAAGCTCACTTGGATGGCTTTGTCTGTTTATGGTGAAGGTCTCGAAGACAATGTTTGAGGTGGAGAACTGAAGGTGCTCATGATCACAACAAAAGAGTTGTTTGCAAAGCTCAAGTTATTCATTGTATGGCCTAATGGTACCTAGGCAATTGGTACAAGATGTTGATTCCTTCATGGTGAGCCGAGATTTACATGATGTGGGAATAACCTTGGTATCCATTATCTTGGTGATTAAATTGTTGACAATATGCTTGTAGTGAGCACAAGCATGGTGACGATAAATGGGTTGGCTCAGATGGCTTGGACATTCGAGATGAAGGATCTGGGAGCAACAAAACAATCTTGAGCATGGAATACATAGAGACAGGACTAAAGGTGAGGTTTGGTTATCACAACATGAGTGCGTGGAAAAGACACTCAGAAATTCAGTATGAATTTAACGTGAACCGATAAAATCTTTTTAGAATCTTTCTTCATGTTTATGTCCAAGAGATGCGGAAGAAAAGGGTTACATGTCTCATGTATTGTATGTTGGTAAAATGTATAAGTTTGCGATGAGAAGATCAGATATTTCACTTGCAGGGAGTTGTCGGTGTTCACATGATAAATCCAGGTGGAATAATGAAATGGGTGCTTCAGTTTTGAAAGCACTAATATCACCTATCTTTAGTTTGTGAGAAGGTGATGAATGGACAATGGCATGGTATCAGGTAAATTATTTTCAAGGTGGAGAATGTTGAAACGGTGACAACCAATTTCCGATTCTGTTGGATATTGGCATCTTGTAGATCCCTATTATTTAGGTTTTGGTTCAAGCTAATCAATCCAAGTTAAGGATGCAATTAATTCAGTTAGTTTCATGTAATTGTGGAGAGAATTGTATAAATATGAATGCCTCAAAGGCATTTAGGGAGCAAGGGGCTTCAATCCCTCTCTGGGTTGCTGGTTGTAATCTCTTGTTAAGCAATAAGATGCTATTGCCATTGTCTCATGGATGTTTCCCTCACCCTGAGGCTTTTACTACATAAACCTGTGTCTCCTATGTGTGATTATTATTTTATGTTTGAGTTCATGTTTTCTCTATACTTATTTATGCTTCTGTTGCACAACATTTCCTACTAGCTTTTCCTACTAGCTTCATCTTAATAACACAAGAATGACATTACTTCCTTCTTTGGGCTACATATAGCCAAATCCCTTTGCATCCTAACCTTATTAGTTCTAGAGAAGGAAATACACAATAAAAGGCAACAAATTTAGTAAATTCTAGTTCTTTTTGAAATATGCAAACCTTTATTTTCTCAAACCCTAGAATATAACTTCGAATTAAAGATGCTTGCAAAATATATCAGTGATAAAAATCATATGATTAAATGAAAAAAAAATTGTAATTTTAATAGATTATTGATAGAAATTATGTGATTAAATGGTCAAAAATATTGTAATTTTAAGAAATAACAAACTTTAATAAAATAACAAAGCGTTGTTATACTTAAAAATGGAATCATAATATTTAATTTCAATAATAAAAAAGAAGACAAATTTTAGGCCAATAAACTACAATGTTTTCCAAAAACAAATAAAGCAAAGGAGCGAGTAATCTTATTATAACCATCATTGTGCTTAAGACATAACTTGTTAAACTATTTTGCAAGCAAATCATATTTCTAAAAATTAATATAATTTATTATGGATAATAATCCATTTATTTCTCATTATTACTTTTAAAATTAAGGTAGAACATCAATTCATTAATGCAAGGTGTTTATCATTAAAAACAACTAAAAACAATTTTACAATAAAAATAAAAAATAAAAAACTTTTATGGCAATTTAATACCACTTAAAATAAGAAGCAATTAGGGTATAAAGTGTTTGAAGGGTTATTATATAAATTGAAATATTTTTTATAACAATTTAATTTAATAGCACTTAAAAAAGAAGCAAGTAGGTATAAAGTATTCCAATGGTTATTATATAAATTGAACTTTATTTAATTTATTATTTTGATATGAAAGTGAGGGTGGGGGAATATTAGATAAAATATTAGGGTGGAGAATATTAGATAAAATGTATTATATTTTATCTAATATTCCCCATCTCCACCTTAATATTCCCCCACCCACATACTCATAGTGGGGGTGGAATATTAGATAAAATGTATTACATTTTATCTAATATTTCCCCACCCCCACCTTAATATTCCCCCACCCACATTCTCATAGTGGGGTGGGGGAAAATGTATTCTCCACCCCCACCCTCACCCTCATACCCCCACCCTCATATATGATGGTGGGGGTAAGGGTGGGGGTGGGGGAAATATTAGATAAAATGTAATATGAGGGTGAGGGTGAGGGTGAGGGTGGGGGAAATATTAGATAAAATGTAATACATTTTATTTAATATTTCCCATTTTGATTTAGGTAAAATTGTAGGAATGGTTCTTAAGAGATTTGAATAATTAGACGTAGAAAATGGAAATGAGACCAACTCCTCATAGGTGAGGCGGGCTACGCCCAAAGGCAACCTAAGAAATGCCACACCTTCATATTAATCAGTGATGAATATAAATAAATACATCAGGTAGGGAGTTAGAACAAACTCCTAGGAAATAGGATCTAAGTCCTAAATACAAACACAATCAAAACTGCCTAACTAATACATTCTCCATTATTTCTCCAACACTCCCCCTTAATGGAGAAATGGATTGTCAACAATACTAATTCTTAACATAAGTAACATGCCTGTTGGTATTAGTCTCATCTAGGCTTACAACTTGACTCTAACAATTTCATCTTGACCTTTCTTATTGTCAGATAGTGATGGAGATGGAGCTTATTCCTTGGCTTATTGCTCCAAATATGTTTCATCTTGACTTTGTTCTGCTTCTCTGTCATCTTGGCTTTCTTCTTCTTCATTTTGGATCTTGGCAGCTGACTATTGTTCTTTGTCCTCAACACTTCTGCAAGTTCTTAGAAGCATTTGTTTTTAATGCTTGCAAATTCTTCTAACTTCTCATAAGTGGGTTGCTTCCCTTTCTGGATATAATCATCAATGTCATGCTCAATGTATTATTGCAACATCACTTCATAATAATACTTGATTTCTTCTGGGCTCCACACCATAAAAATTGACTCAATATTTTCTTCCTCAATTTCATCATTTTCCTCCATTTTTTATTCATAATCAGTCACCACTAAAAATGAATTGTCGTCTTGTAAACCTGCACACTCAAAAACATTGTAACAAACATATGAAAAATCATAGGAAGAACCATACTGGTTCTTTTCACTTTGCTCTTCTAAGAGAGCTTTCCTTTCTTCATCTTTCTTCCCTATTGTAGTTTCATCCAGCTGATCTGTAAGCATGGTTACTTTTCCACTTAACAAATCATCTATGAGTTTCTTCTCCTACAACATACATAACCAACACTCACTTGAAAAGTTTCCATCATCATATTTAACTAAATTTGTCAAAGATTCACACATTCATCTCCATTATCAATCTCAGTTGAATTCACCAAATCACTAAATGTTATTTTACTGTCATCTACATACATACTTTCTTCATTAATCATTGCAACTTCAATAATGTCATTTTCAGTCTCTATTCCAGTTACGAGACTTTCAACACAATCACCATTTTCAACAACAATACCTTCATCATATTCAACATTCTCACTCCACTTCTTTATTTCAAGAATATCCCAAAATATTTTTGCACTGGGTATTTTACCAAATTCACGCAAAATACTAGACAAAATGTTTTCATCCACTGTTGATATAATAAGTTGTAATGTTACTGCACCTCTTCTCTTATCATATAAATTGACACAACCTTCATGATCATAATGCAATAAATCTACTAACCGTAGTGATTTTTTCATTTCAGTTTCCCAAGGTTCATAATTTATACGTGAGAAGAATGGAAAATTTGGCATCACTATTTCATACAATTCATCAAATCTGTCATTGATCGGATCTAGTTCTGCATTATATTGGTCAAACATGGGCTGGTCAAACACTACTTCTTCAGCTGGAAACACATCATATTGATTTGCAGAATATAATAACTCTTCTTGTTGATTCTTTCTCTGCATCTGTTTCAACTCTCTCCGGAGCTTTTTCAATCTTCTTTGATGACCCAATCCTTCACATTGATTCTTCTTACAACAACAATGACCTTTCCACACACGCAAACTCCTTTACAATGCAATGTCTCCTTTTCCAATAATGGTTTTCACTGTCCTTTTGCTCATTATGGCTTGCACACCAGTATGAAGGTGAGTTATTCCTCCATGCAGGTAGCTTTAGCATTGGGATCTTGTACCTCTGTCAGCCCTCAGGTCCTCACACCTTGCGTATTACACCACATTAAAACATTCCTCTAGTGACTACTGCAAATAACAGAGGGAGGTTCTCTTCCAGTCTTGGGGTGTTTACCTGTTGGAATACGTGCTTTTGTATGGTGGAGGATTTCCCTCTCCCACTGAGCGATTTCTATATCTTAACCACACGAGTCCTTCAATGAACCTGCAAACAACTGCATATCTCTTGGTTTTGAAACCCACGAAATTAAAATCAATGGGTGTGTTCATGCCCCTTCTCTCTTATATGTGGCTTACTTGGGTCTGCTTGAAAAACCCAAATCACAATCTGTCGTGAGCTGCGAGCTTCTTGTAGGCTATGACCTCCTCTCTAGCTCTACAGACTCTCTCTAACCTCACGCTTTCGACCTTCTCTCTGGCGCCGCAGATCTTCAGAAATGGTAACCCTCGGCAATTTGGGTGCACCTCTTACCTCCACTTCTAGACGCGCATGAGAAAAAAGGGGGTGTGTCAATCGAGGCCTTTAAGTAGACATTCACCAATAATAGTGGCAGATCTCCCTCTAACATCACAATCTCTTGAGTTTCTTTTAGCCCATCGTTGTCGGTGGCTCCAATCTCTTTTTTCACTGGATGGAGGCGGCTCAAACCTTCTCTCACAGGGCGATGGAGTGTGCACAACTCTGATGGCAGTTCTGGAGATGACGACTTCTCTAGACACCACGAATCGTATGGGATCCTCTTTCGTCTCTCCAAGCAAATGATCATACTCCACGTAGGCTAGCACTTCGACCACTCTTCAAGCTTAGTGGAAGACTCCTCCACACTTTAGCTAATAACCACTTCACTTCAAATTGAGTGGTGAGGTGACAAGCGCCCAACAAATCAACACAACAAATTGAGCAATTGTTTATGTCTCATGTGGATTACTCGTGTAGACTGCACGCTAGAGTGGACAAGGCTATAGATTGGTTCTCCATCGCAGTGCTTGAAGGGCTATCCAAGTCGTCTATCGCTCCAATGATAGTCGCAGATCGCCTTCTCATTGGGTTCAAAAAAGGGGTCGAACACTCTTGAAGAAAATAACAGATTAACCACTGTCGTACACTAATTTTCAGTTAGCGGATCCTAGATCACGATACCACGTATATGCAAAGGTTGCTATATCCTTCTCTTCAAATGATGGTTGCTATATGCAGTGACTACTGTAGCTCAGTTCAACACGTTCTCACAGAAATCATCCTCACAACAACCTCTAAAGCAAACAACAAGCAACCCTATGTTTTTGTCCACAGAGGCGCTGAATCACTCGCGCACTCTCCTCCACGTTGAATTAGGGATCAAATCTCATTCAAACGTCAGTCGCAGCGATCCGATCTCCTCCATAATAGCAACAACAGTCGTGATACCTCCTCGCAGGTGCACAATACTCCAACATGTGATCTCCTCCACAAAGATGTGACAACGTCCCTCTTCTTTCCACAACAACAACAACACTCTATCCACAGGACTATATTCAAGGCTGTGATACCAACTTAGAAAATGGAAATGAGACCAACTCCTCACAAGTGAAGCAGGCTATGCCCGAAGGCAGTCTAAGAAATGCCACACCTTCATATTAATCAATCATGATTATAAAGAAATACATCAAGTAGGGAGTTAGAACAAACTCATAGGAAATAAGATCTAAGTCATAAATACAAACACAATCTGAACTGCCTAACTAATACATTCTCCATTATTTCTCCAACAATTAGAAACTTCCTTATTTAAAATATTAATAGAAATTTGAATAAATATTCTAATTAAATTATATATTTTAATTAATGTTTTTCTTTTATTTATATACCCTGGATGGGGTGACACATTGCACCTATGTGCCACGTCCCATAGGGCCTGGCCAAGCCATAAATAAGGGTGGTCATCTCCCTCGACATTAAGAATGGGAGCCAACCATTACTACAAGCCCATAGCCATTATACCCTTCACTTGCACGAACAGTCAGGTGGCCATTGAATTCATTGCTCGGGAGGCGGTTATGGAGGTCATCACGTCGCACCCTCTGGTTCTTATCTACCTCTGCATCTGCATATGCTCTCCTCATTTCATTTTTGGCTCGCACTAGGCCAACAATCTGGAGCTTGGGAGCAACCTCTACTGCATCCACTGGGGATTATCCATTTGCTTCGTCCCCACGATGCCCAGGGACTGGGGGAATCTGTGTCGCAGTCTAGCCTGGTACACCCTGGCTGCAAGGCAGAAACGACTACAAAAATTGGAGCAAGCACTTCCAATTCCTCACACCCAAAAATCTCAACTTGCTCATAGTGATGACAGAGACCCAATGGTCTGGCAGCGTGATGTTGTTTTGGTGGAGGAGGTCATCCTGGAAGAGGCAATTTAGCTCCCTCTGGAGAATTCTCCCTTCACAGTACGAGAGCCTCCAATTACTCTTCATGGGAATGAAATTCGGGAAGACACAGGGATAAACAACATGGCTTCACCTGTGGAGGACTTCCCCGTTTGTTACATTGAGGAGGAAATCCCAGACGAGTACCTCCAAATGGCCAATAATGACTTACTCTCGGCAGATCTTGCTCCACTCACAGTCTCAGGATGCACACCAGGGAGCATAAGGACAATAGAAGAAGGCGGGGATGGGGAGTGAAGCATGACAACGGGCCACCTGGAGGACGTGATGGAGGGAACGTGGACTGCAGCAAGGGATGGACACCAGGAGGACGCGTTATATGGGCACACAGTGAAGGAGGGTGGCAGAGTCCTTGTGCCACCTCTCATTCCGACACCCTCAGTTTAGAGACGTGTCCCTCCGCCCTTCTTCCACCTGGACCAGCTCGATTTGGTGCTTGATTTGAGGCGCTAGATGGCAGACCAAACCTACCGCAACACACTCATCAGTCAACACATGGACATGCTCTATGAGGCCTTCTCTAACGCGCCAACAAAGCAGAAGTGTCTGACGTGTGCGAGACTCTACGCCTTGCTAGCTTGGAACGGGATGCCCAGTGACGACCCCGACAATGACGACCTCAACAGCTAATAGCGTGACTCGATCTGCCCTCTGACTTTGGTTAGTTGCTCAACTTAAGTTGGGGGTTATGCCTATTAACTCCTTTTTTATGTTTAGTTTATTTTTAGTTTCATTTGTCATGGACTATCTTGCAGACTCTAGACCGCCAGTTGTCCTGGTTTCCTCTGGACAGGACAAATGGCGGTCCACCTATTTTGACAATAATCATCCAGGGCTCTCAACTGTTTTGGTTTCCACTTTTAGTGAAAC
>ML794020.1:109477-154262 GCA_009831015.1 Picea engelmannii
GTATAGTTTAGATGATTGTAAGGAATGATTATTATCTTTTCCATCAACTTTCAATTCTTTTAAAAATGACATGAATAAGTATTGTTATAATGATTTCTATGTAACTGAAAAGTTTCTCTTGATTCAATTGAATATAAAAAAAAATGATTTCTCCAAAGAAAAAAAAATCATATATTTATTTTTTAAACATTTAGGATTTTTTTTTAATTTTAATTTTGAATTAGCTAAAAGTAAAGTATTATATGAATTTTTTATTTAGTTTTAATAGTGATATTACATTTACAACTTTAAGTAAAAAACAAATTCTAAAATATTTATAATGACATTTCACATTACTTTATGAGGTTGTGTCATCTCTTTGCCTGTCATGAAAATTGTCGTCTAAAAGATATCATGTGGTTATATCTCTTTGTTTGTCATGAAAATCGTTGTCTAAAATATACCATGTGGTTATATCTCTTTTTATGTCATGAAAATCGTTGTCTAAAAGATATCATGTTGCAGTGTTGTTGATCGAGATTATATTGAGAATGACATGCAAACAGAGATATAACAAGGAAACACACAAAGATATTGCAAGAAACATAGTAATACAATTAAACACATATTCTATTAATCACTGTCTGGAATGCAAAAGATTGTAAAATGCAAAGCACTCAAGCTATCTAGAATGGTGGTAGCTTATCTCTCAAGAGAAAGATATGATGACTATGCTCATTCACAAGAAGTTGATTACAAATAGGTCGAAAAGTGTTTTTAACATAAAACAACAATGAGAAAACCCTAAACATCCAAAACCCTAACCTCAGAATATGAAACGCCAAAAGGTTTGTGAGCCCCGATGTGGTTAATTGATACGTCAACATCTCAAGGGCACAAATTTTGCATATGATCTCCATTTTGGGTGCTCAGTACCACATCGAAAAGGTCTAGTCGAGGAGTACACATTTTGTTCAACCTATCATCTACCTTTAGCCACTTGTTAAGTGTTGTCGAGCTAAAAAAACATTATTTAGGGCCTCAAAATGGCCCTGAAAGTTTGGGACCCAAAAAAACTACCAAGATGTGGAGCCATTCTGAATTTGTGGAACATGTGGGTGGCCAGTAGTATCCACCTGGATCAATCCTCCCCCCTTAGAAAGCAATGGTCCCCATTGCGTCAAGTTCCTCCATCAAAAGGGGGAACTTCTACTAAATTTGACTCCTGGTGAGCCACTTGCCCTGGTGAAGAGGATTCACTCCTTTGATGACCCGATAGAGTTAGGATGTTCTACTAGCGGGTGCCCTTCATCTTGGTGTCCATGATCCAATCAACTATCACATGTACAATGTAATCAGGATTGAGTTATGTAGGGGCCAAGTGCTCGGTCACATCTGAAGTGTCTATGAGAGGTGAAAAATAAGGTCAAAGCAGTTCTACATTAAATATCAGGTGCAAGCAAAGGAAAGGGGGAATTCTTGATTCAAAATCATTCTCACCCATGACCTTGGTGATGGTGTAAGGCTCGTATTAGATTGGGAGGAGCTTTCGATGGGGTCTTGTAAGGTGCTCTTTCTGTAAATGCAACCATACCTTATCTCCCATGTGAAACTTGTGTGGTACCCATTGTTGATCGTTGCACTACTTGTACTTGGCATTAGCTTTCTGCAAAATATTATGAGCTTATTGTTGGATGTGCTGGATTCTCTCAACAAATTTCGCTGCTCAATTAGCCTCGGTCTGAGCATGGGAGAACTCTTCGTGTGAAACTGCAATGTGCAGAGCTACGTCAATGGGGGGAAATGGATGGAACACCAAGCACACCTGAAATGGTTTGTGGCCAATAGAGTTGTGGACCACTTTGTTGTAGCTATTCTGAACATAAGGAAGGCTCTCATCCCATGTGCATGGATGTTTGGTATTGTACATCCTTAAGATATGGACAATCATCGTATTGACTACCTTTGTTTTCCCATAAATCTATGGATAGAAGGCAGTCGATTTGGTCAGCTTGGTGTCCTTCATCGACCATAGGATGGACCAAAAAGTACTTAGGAACCTACTATCTCGATATGAAATAATGGTCTGTGCGAGCCCAAAATGAACCCAAACACGTTCAAGGAAGAGCTTAGTGGTGGCCTTGGTTGTGATGCTCTTCTTGTAGGGTGCAAAAAATTTCATCTAAGTTAGAGAATCGATCAATGACCATGAAGACACAGTCATTACCATGTTTGCTTGAAGGAAAACTAGACATGTAATCCATTGAGATGGACTCCCAAGGTCTATTTGGAGTAGGCAAAGGGGTGTATAACCCCTATTTCTTGATGGTAAGTTTAGCAATGGTGCAAGAATTGCAAGATCTGATGTACTTACAGACATCTTGTCGAAGCTTCGACCAATAAAAATGCTTTTTCAATTGCTATGTAAAGAGACCTCGTGTAGAGGTGTTGGCGGTTACAATGACCTTTCGTTCACCTTCCGACCAGATCATAAAGAGGACAAATATCCTAGTCTAAAAGATCACCTTTTTTCAGTTCTTCACAGAGATCAAAGAGACCACAGTAGTTAGGACTGCCCCTCGTACCCTGTAAAGTTGACCTCCCAAAGTAATAATGACACTATGGGGCCTACATTCATAAACATCATGACGCTTCCACATATATGGTTTCCCTAAAATAACATCACAAACTTCGAGGGGGGAAACATCACACAATACCTCGTTTTTTAAGGGTTTGATGTAGTAGTGCAATCGATATTCCTAGTTGACGTGGATGTCTTGTCCCTGAATAAGCCAACCAATGGTGTATGTATGAGGATGTGGCGTTGTTGTTAGGTTCAACCTATTGACGACCTCTATTGAGATTAGGTATTTATGGATACCATTGTCAACAATGAATTGGAAGGGGGTCCCCTTCACCCACATTTGTGAGTGGAAGAGGCGCTCCCTTTCCTCAAGCTCCTCTGGTTCCTCTGTCTAGACTTTTGTGGTAGTGATGGTAACACTAGGTTTTGTGTCAATGATATGTTTCCCCTTGTCCAATTCTAAGTCATAGTCTAAGTCGACATCCGACTCTAAGGCTTTCATCTCAACCAACAATGACTATTTGGAGAAACATTCATCAGTGATGTGCCAAGGTATTTTGTGGAACTCGCACCACTTTCCAATGTCCTTCTTCGACTTCCCGTTACCCTTCTTTTCTTGTGGTTTGGACTGGTTTTCCTAGGGTTGACCATCCTTTCTCTGTCCTTTGCATTTTGAGTTAGGACCACCTTTACCATGCTTTTGTTGTGATGGGTTTGTAGAACTGGAATCCTATTTATTCTTTTTCTTGAACTTTTGTTTGATCTTGAGAGCATATTGGTAAGCGGATCCTAGTGAGAAGATGTCCAAGAACTCCATATATGATTGGTTGTACATATGTAGGCCATTCCAGTACTTTATGACCAAGTGCCACTCAGACTCTTTAATACCGATCTTTTTGCACAAGGTATGGAAGATGTTGGTGTACTCTGGCACTGTCTAGCCTTTCTCCCGATGCAAAGTTTTCCATCTCATGTGCTAGTCATCATAGTTTACAAAAGGGTAGTATTTCTCCTTGAGGGCATCAACAAAAGTCTCCCAAGTGGTTCCTGACCCAAAAATTGTAGACTTATCTTCGACATTTTTCTCATAGTAAGTCTCCCACCAATCTCTGACATGGGGAAATAATTTAAGGAGCATGAAGGTGATTTTTTCACTGTTGGAAAAATTTCGGACAGAGAAATAACCCTCTAGCAGGATTAATCATTTTTCCAAAGCATCGACGTCTATCTAGGCTTCAAATAAATTAATATCAAATTTAACTTGTATCGTAAAGGGTGTCACACCTCTAAAGTGGCTACTAGTTGAAGGTGTCTTTGTTGTTGTTGGCAGTCATCAAAGGATATGGGAGAAATTGTCCATCATCTCGTTCCTCTGTTGTGCGAGGGCTTCCTTGAGCAATAGTTTGATAGGATCTCATGCTACATCGTCCCTCTTTTCTTCTTCCATATGAGGTTGCTTTGGATGATGAGAGCGATTGTCCTCAAGAGAAACTAGCTCGAGACCCAAATCTCTATACCCTAACCTTGTCAAGGACATGCACTAAGAATGATAAGGAACAGATTGCTCTAATACCACTAATATGGATTATATTAAGAATGACATGAAGGTAGAGATATAACAAGGAAACACACAGATATATTACAAGAAACACAGTAATACAGTTAATATGTTTATTTGGGATGACCCCAAATGACAACTATATGCATTTTAATCGTTCTTTAATCAATGTTAATCAGAATATTATTTATAAAATATCCCTTTATAACATTTCTCAAGCATCTCAATTTTAATTAAAAGATTTCGAAAATGCATTGTAAATGGCTTATCAACCTGATTAACGAGTCTGGGTTGAGTAAATGAACTAAGTTCGTCGATTCATAACGTCTGATGTTTCAGATCGCTACAAAGTTTGGTCGTTCAGGTGACATCATGACCTTTGGCAGAGATCAATAGGGAATTTAGAGGTTCAGGTAACGTGAAGGGCATTTGCAGAACCTGGATCGTTGGGTCAGTTTTCCTCATTCAATGGAAGTTATCTCTATTTATAGTTTGGAGACTGTTATAGTGCAATAAAAAGTACATGGTTACAAATTATTTAATATTCGGTCGTGTAAACTTATACATTTTTTTTTTCTTGATAATATTATCAGTTTAATTTTGTTGGAAATTAGGCTAAAAAGTTATTGGATCTGCAGATTTCAGTGGTTAAGTTTATATAATCCAAATACCTTAATATTTATCATGACCTAAACGTTTTATGTTTTGACTCTTTTTCAGTAATACTATCAATTTAATACTCTATATGTTGGTCTATATATTGGGTTTTATGTTGCCCAATCTAAAATTCAGATTCAACTGTGGAACATCCAGAATATAGAACATTTTAGAACATTAAATGTTCTATAACATAATTGTATCCCTTTCAAGAGCTTAGGATTTTGGGTCATTGTTCCTCATCTATCACTAATCAAATTTGAAGGATTGCTCTTAATTTTAAATTGAAATATATATATATATATATATATATATATATATATATATATATATATATAAAACCAATATACAAATATATTTGTTTATTTAAATATTACTCTAAATCTATCTTAATTATAAATCTATCACAGTTTTATAAAACAAATTTTAAAAAAAATAGCATCTGGCACAATTTTTATATTTGTTAATTTTGAAAAAAATTGAGCAATTTAAAAAAGGGTCTAGTGAAATTATGTTTTTCTATGATAGTTTTTCTTCCTCATATTTCTTATTAATGATGATTATGTTTAAACATAAAAAACATTCTCTTCTCAATAGGTTTTTCACTTTTTTACAGTTGTGTTGAAAACCACTATAAACCACTTTGGTTCTCTAAAGACATTAGATTCATATTTGAAATTAAAAATGTGATTGAATATGAATTTATGCAAACATTTAGTTTGAATAGGAATTTATTCAAACATTTAGTACCCAATCGAAGTTGTTTTCACAATGCTTGAGTTTGGAATGGTGGAAACACTAGACTTGAATGACTCTTGGAAACCCATGTACAATATGTAAGAGCTAAAATGACCACAAAAATGAGAACAACAAGAGCAATAACCACAAGGATCAACCCTTTGAAATGTTGAATTTTGACATAGAAGCTTTGTTTGTCCTAAAGTTGTTGAAAATACAATATTTAAATCACCAGAAACCCAAATCGAAACCCATGAGACAACCCATTTTTTGAGGTGCAACTTTTACAACATATTTAAATTCAATGCAATGCAAAAATAATGGATGGGAAAAATGATCTTATTGTCCAATCATTGATTTCTATGATTGTCAAGACTAAATATATATGCCCGAAATATCCCCGAAATCTGCCCAAAAAATACCTGAAATATGCCAAGAACATCCTCGAAATTTGTTTGGAACATCTTTGAAATCTATTTGGAACATCTTTGAAATCTATTTGGAACATCCTAGGGACGGCTAGCAAGTCCCCTAGTCCCCAATGGAGCCCCCAACAATTTGGGTAAGTTTCCTAAGGGTCCCCAAGTCCCTGAAACGTGGGAAACAAGGATACACGAGTTTTTTTTTGGGGGGGACAAGTCTCGTGCAACATAACAAATAACTAATAACTAATAACTAATCTGATTTATTTTCCATCAATCCAAAATGGAACTAAGTTGTGATAACACTGTAGCAAAGTGAATTGTGAAAAGACATGGCTAATATGATGGACAAAGCCAAACAATTCATAACGAAAAATATGGCCCATATAGAAACTAGCATACCCCATATTAACCACCTTATTTATGTGCCCTCAAGTCCATATGTTCCATGAACATAGTCTTTCCTTTATAGTTAACTAACTCTTTTTAAGCTTAAAATCAACGACAATCAAACCATACTATAGGTGGAAAACAATCTTGGTTGACATGGTTCAATGATGAAGCCTTGTGGTCTCTTCTCTTGTGATTAAATATCCAAAGAAGTCTCATTTCAGCATGCCTATAGAATGTGAAAAACGACGATCCATCTATTTGGATAATTAAAGATTAGGTATTGAAAATATGTCAATGATGAAGAATAGTACATCCATGTGTACGACAAGATAGCGTCGATATGTCAATATTGAAGAATATTACACCCATTTGTACAACAAACTCAATTGATGACAATTGTAAACCATTAATGCATGTCATCTTTGCTTATAAATTTTCTTTATTCTATTATTATTATTATTATATATATATATATATATATATATATATATATATATATATGAGGATATGGAAAGATGTTAAATCTTTGACTGGAAAAAAACATTATAACAAAGAGTAGTTTTGGGGGCTTTGAAATCCTATCTTTCATCAATTTGACAGTGGAGTTTTTTTTATAAGGAAAATGATATTAATTTTTTTTATGGCAAATATTGTTGGAAAGGGAGTGATATCCAAGTGAAGGGAGTATAACTCTTTGTTATAATGTCAAAACATTATATTTTTACAACCATTTAGAGTGCTCTTATAATATTGCATTTAGAGTGCTCTTATAATATTGGAGGTAGGAAACCAAATCATACACATTTCCAATGCCAATGAAAGAAATTCATAATGTAGAATAAATGGAACCTAAATTTACAAGCTAAAATTACTTCAGTTATTTGATGTTTGATATTGTAAAATTACTCTCCTAAATAAACTAAATGTGAGAAATTATGGCTATTGAACTATCTAAAAAATCGAATTGGATACATGGCACATTTGTATATGCAATGGAAGGAACAAAGTAGGAACAAATAATAGGTTTGCATTTGCAACGGAAAGAGAAAAGCCAAAACAAATAATCGAAAACATGACACCTTTGTATAGAAAACAAAGAGAAATTTCAAACTTCAAATCATACAAAGAAAAATTGATGACTCGCTCTTCAAAAGAAGTTGTGTATCCTTATTTAAAATTAAAGTGACAATGGATAATAATAATAATAAATCAGTAATAAAGATTATGTGATCAAATAATTATAAATATTTTAATTTTAAGAAATAATATCAAAATGTCTTTATACTCGAAATAGAATAATAATATTTCATTAGAGCAAAAAAACATAGATAAATGAACTACAAAGTTGAAAGGAAAATAGAATCAAAATTTTAAAGAATGGTTCAATAAAAACTATTCACAATTAAAACCCAATAAATCAAACTAATACTCTTTGATTTCATTTCAGCAATAATAACCTAAACTAAAACTCTTCAATTTTAACTATAATAACCTAAAATATGTTAAAAAGAGATTATAACAAAAATTGTTAACAATTAAAACTTAATAAATTTAACTAATACCCTATGATTTTATTTCAGCAATAATAACATAAACTAAAACCCTTAAATTTTAACTATAATAACCTAAAATATGTTAAAATGAAATTATAACAATTAACTTGTGAGTGAAAATATAGCCAAATTTCACACATACTAACTACAAATACAATGAGCCATTGTAAAAGAAGATAGCAAAAATTTCAATGAAGATAGCAAAAATTTGAGAAAAATTTAATGAAAAAAATATTTGAACAAACAATAATGTTTAAAGTTTGGCCAAATTAACTTAAAAATCCATGAAAATGGAATAATATAGGCATATTAAACTTAAATATTATAAAAGGTTGGCAAAGGACCACCTCCAATATTAAATTTTATAAATCTAGAGTTGAAATTAACCATTTTTAGTCATCCAATATTATATTTTCCAAAATATAGTGAAATCAAAATCTCTAAAACTTATTGTGAAACAAAAAATCCTCTGCCTATTAAAAAACACATCTACTAAATTGACTTCAAACATAAAATGACAATAGCATCTTTACTGTTGAAACGGTGACAACCAATTTCCAATTCTGTTGGATATTGGCATCTTGTAGATCCCTATTATTTAGGTTTCGGTTGAGGCTAATCAATCCAAGTTAAGGATGCAATTAATTCAGTCGGTTTCATGTAACTGTGGAGAGAATTGTATAAATGTGAATGCCTCAGAGGCATTCAGTGAGCAAGGGGCTTCAAGCCCTCTCCGGGCTGCTGGTTGTAATCTCTTGTTAAGCAATAAGATGTTATTGCCATTGTCCCGTGGATGTTTCCCTCACCCTGAGGGTTTTACCACGTAAACTCGTGTCTCCTATGTGTGATTGCTATTATGTGTTTGAGTTCATGTTTTCTCTGTAATTGTTTATGCTTTTGCTACACACCAAGTGGTATAAGAGCTTAAGGCTGTAGATCCGAATTAAAGCTGTAGATGCGTGAGGCAAGTGCAGAAGGTGCGTCGGTGCTTGTAGTCGGTTCCTGTATCCTAAGTGAAATATGTAATCTCTGCATCAAAGAGCCAAAAGATCGTTGGAACGATTATTTTGACTGTTCAAGACATTTGCAAAGGAGACAGGCATGTGGACAGAGAAATATTGTCCAAACTATTTCTTAAGAGGATCATTGTCAGGAGAGATGCGTTGAGAAGAAAGATAATGGTGTAGATCTGTTATTGACAAGATCTAAGAAGCATGGAGGGAGTGTTGGGGGGAAAGGATCCCGATGGTGTTGCTCCACCACACTATGGTTCCCTGCCATGCATCTTTTTAGCTGTGTGGAGGAAAAAGCATCGTTGACTTCATGCACATGCAACTTCTGTGGAGTGAAGGCGCCCAGAGAACTGATAGGAATGGGTACAGATTTATGGTCGGAATGGCCATGAATCTGAGCTACACAAGAAGAATCTGTGGTGTTGTGAGTTGTGCGGTTGCTTGTGCGTTGCTATGGATGGAATATTTGACCCGCCTTTCATAAATTTGATTGAACACGAGGAAGGAGACATCCAAAGATGCATGAGGTTGGTTGGTATGATTCACCCCTTTCTCAAGAGACAAGTGCAGAAGAAGGTTGTAGCCGAAGAAGAGCCAACGATATGGATGGAATTTCATCTTCGATGGAAGAAAGAGTGAATTCAATTGTGTGTGTGAGGTCCGTTGCCTCTACATATACGACATAGATCTCGTTGTGAAGGTCGCTATTGTAAAATTCATGGGGCTCTCTCTCAGGAAAACTGGGCTGAGTGAAGCCTTGACGATCTCTGTAATGTTGGATGTTGCAGTGGTGTTGGAGAGCCATCCTGATGATGTTCAGTTATCCAGATAGACGGAATGCGTGTAGATATATAACGACAACTTCTTTTCACTAGATCACATGTGTGTGTTAGTGGGGAGCCGCTTGGGTTGCCTCTATTGTTGCTTGCATAAAGATTCCATTGAAAGGTTTGATCTTCAGACTAGGGAGAAGAGATGCACCGGTGGATGTCGTCGACACAAGTTACCTAGACCTTGTTCAGGTGGAAGCATGTTCCATGTGTTTTGGTAGAAATCACCATATATAAGGGTGGAATGGATTTCGACGGCTAGTGGTTATTACAGGAGTTGGAGGTGTTGCGTCATGCTTTGTATTTCATTTGTGCAGCTGGAGATCATGTCGGGTTTGTTGCAGTTCCAAAACGCAGAGGTGCGGATCGGGAGCGTTGAGATCTTCGACGATGAGGGCGAGTTTGACGGTCCTTCTAGGTTTGTTCCATTGTAAGGAACTATGCCAAGGCTGTTCAGAGATTGGTGGTTAGATATGGGATGTGATCCAAGAACTTGTATCTTGTACATCTAGATGGCTTGAGGAGACCATGAAGGTGGGCGTAAGAACTAGCCATTAGTTCTTGTGTTTGGAAGCTATCAGAGTCGTTGGTTAAAGGAGAGCCATTATTGTTATAAGCTGCGTCGTTCAAACATTGTGCAACAAGAAGATAAAAGGCCTCATATAAAGGAGTGACAAATCACATTGTGCTTGATTTTCGATGGCATTCCCTCAGGACGCATTCCATGGAGGAGACTCAAGACTGCAAGCGATCTGTGGCAGATACATAGGGCCTCAAGCACAAGGGGTTATGTGCTATATCATAGGAGCTTCAATAGAAGAGACGAGTCAAGTGAAGTTTGGACATACCAGACATGGTTCATTGGGATTTCTTCCTCTCAAGAAGGAGAGCATGGAGAATCGAAAAGGAGGCAGTAACGGTAATGGTAGTTGTCAAGTGAACATTTTTTATGGAGTTGTAATTTGAATTATTGCATGTAATTAGGCATACGGTTGTAAGACCTCATTTAGGCTTGCGTACCCCTGTTTTTCAACCGGTTAAGTCTGGACGAAGACTTAAGTGATAGGGGGTCGGTTACGGGTAATGTTAGTTGCCCGTGGTTTTATGTCCACGTAATCGCATGTAATGAAGCTTGCTTAAAGGCTAGTTGTAACTACGTTATAAATGGGCCTAGAGGTGAGTGGTGAATGTTTACTTGTCTGACTGCCGAATTTGGTCAAGGAGATGTTCATGTTAAGGTGGAGCTATGGGTCTCCATTGAAAGGTGCTTGGAGGTGAATTTGAGTTAAGCTCACTTGGTTGGCTTCGTCTGTTTATGGTGAAGGTCTCGAAGACAGTGTTTGAGGTGGAGCACTGAAGATGCTCATGATCACAACAAAAGAGTTGTTTGCAAAGCTCAAGTTATTCATTGTATGGCCTAATGGTACCTAGGCAATTGGTACAAGATGGTGATTCCTTCACGGTGAGCCAAGATTTACAAGAAGTGGGAATAACCTTGGTATCCACTATCTTGGTGATTAAATTGTTGACAATATGCTTGTAGCGAGCACAAGCATGGTGACGATAAACGGGTTGGCTCAGTTGGATTGGACGTTCTAGATGAAGGATTTGGGAGCAACAAAACAATCTTGAGCATGGAATACATAGAGACGGGACTAAAGGTGAGGTTTGGTTATCACAACATGAGTGCGTGGAAAAGACACTCAGAATTTCGGTATGAATTTAATGTGAACCGATAAAATCTTTTTAGAATCTTTCTTCAGTTTTATGTCCAAGAGATGCGGAAGAAAAGGGTTACATGTCTCATGTATTGTATGTTGGTAAAATGTATAAGTTTGTGATGAGAAGATCATATATTTCACTTGCAGGGAGGTGTCGGTGTTCACATGATAAATCCAGGTGGAATAGTGAAATGGGTGCTTCAGTTTTGAAAGCACTAATATCACCTATCTTTAGCTTGCAAGAAGGTGATGAATGAACAATGGCATGGTATCAGGTAAATTGTTGTCAAGGTGGAGAATGTTGAAATGGTGACAACCAATTTCCGATTTTGTTGGATATTGGCATCTTGTAGATCCCTATTATTTAGGTTTCGGTTCAGGCTAATCAATCCAAGTTAAGGATGCAATTAATTCAGTTAGTTTCATGTAACTGTGGAGATAATTGTATAAATGTGAATGCCTCAGAGGCATTCAGGGAGCAAGGGGCTTCAAGCCCTCTCTGGATTGTTGGTTGTAATCTCCTGTTAAGCAATAAGATGCTATTGCCATTGTCCCGTGGATGTTTCCCTCACCCTGAGGATTTTACCACGTAAACATGTGTCTCCTATGTGTGATTGTTATTCTGTGTTTGAGTTCATGTTTTCTCTATACTTGTTTATGCTTCCGCTGCACAACATTTACTACTAGCTTCATCTTAATAACACAAGAATGACGTTACTTCCTTCTTTTGGCTACATATAACCAAATCCCTTTGCATCCTAACCATGAAATCAGTATTGCTAAATACTGTTATTAGTTCTAGAGAAGGAAATGCACAATAAAAGGCAACAAATTTAGTAAATTCGAGTCCTTTTTGAAATATGCAAACCTTTATTTTCTCAAACCCTAGAATACAACTTCAAATCAACACTCGTGAAATTGATAAATATCCCAAGAAGAAGTTGTTTCTTTATTTAGAATTAAAAATGCTTGCAAAATATATCAGTGATAAAAATCACATGATTAAATGGAAAAAAAAATATAATTTTAATAGATCATTAATAAAAATTATGTGATCAAATGGTCAAAAATATTGTAATTTTAAGAAATAACAAACTTTAATAAGAAAACAAAGCGTTTTTATACTAAAAATGGAATCATAATATTTAATTTCAATAATAATAATAAAAAACAAATTTTAGGCCAATAAACGACAATGTTTTCCAAAAACAAATAAAGCAAAGGAGCGAGTAATTACGCCGAAAGGCGTACACCTATTGACAATGAGCACAATTAATCACCTTTTAATCTAAAATTCTAATCTGATGGCTAACAATTGAAGATGCTGGCATATTCTTAGTCATCCTCCCAAATCAACGAATGTGATTTCCTCTTCATAACTTCCTTGTATTTTTGAATGCATCCGTTAACCTCTTTACCTTTTAACATTTACCTAATCATATTAAGAAATTATTGTAGCACTATATGATTGCCACGTTTAAATGATTAAACTTTGGATTTAGCACGCTGGTTGTAGATGCTCATTTTCTGATTGTGCGTTTCATTTTTTGGCTGTGCGTTTCATTTTCTGTCCGCGCCTTTCAGCGTTCATCAGCCACGGTTTTGAGTGGATGTGCTAGTCTTATTATAACTATCATTGTGCTTAAGACATAACTTGTTAAACTATTTTGCAAGCAAATCCTATTTCTAAAAATTAATATAATTTATTATGGATAATAATCCATTTATTTCTCATTATTACTTTTAAAATTAAGGTAGAACATCAATTCATTAATGCAAGGTGTTTATCATTAAAAACAACTAAAAACAAAATTACAATAAAAATAAATAAAAATAAACAACTTTTATGGCAATTTAATAGCACTTAAAATAAGAAGCAAATAGGGTATAAAGTGTTTTGGCAATTTAATATCACTTAAAATAAGAAGCAAATAGGGTATAAAGTGTTTGAATGGTTATTATATAAATTGAACTATTTTTTATAACAATTTAATAACACTAAAAAAAAGAAGCAACTAGGGTATAAAGTATTCCAATGGTTATTATATAAATTGAATTTTTTTTAATTTATTATTTTGATATGAAGTTGAGGGTGGGGGAATATTAGATAAAATATTAGGGTGGGGAATATTAGATAAAATGTATTACATTTTATTTAATATTTCCCCACCCCCACCTTAATATTCCCCCACCCACATCCTCATAGTGGGGGTGGGGGAAAATGTATTCTCCACCCTCATACCACCACCCTCATACCCCCACCCTCATATATGATGGTGGGGGTAAGGGTGGTGGTGGGGGGAATATTAGATAAAATGTAATATGAGGGTGAGGGTGAGGGTGGGGAAAATATTAGATAAAATGTAATACATTTTATCTAATATTTCCCATTTTGATTTAGGTAAAATTGTAGGAATGGTTCTTAAGATCATATTTGAATAATTAGACTTAGAAAATGGAAATGAGACCAATTCCTCATAGGTGAGGTGGGCTACGCCCAAAGGCAGCCTAAGAAATGCCACACCTTCATATTAATCAGTCATGAATATAAATAAATACATCAGGTAGGGACTTAGAACAAACTCCTAGGAAATTGGATCTAAGTCCTAAATACAAACACAATTAGAACTGCCTAACTAATACATTCTCCATTATTTCTCCAACACTCCCCCTTAATGGAGAAATGGATTGTCAACAATACTAATTCCTAACAAAAGTAACATGCATGCTGGTATTAGTCTCATCTAGGCTTACAACTTGACTCTAACAATTTCATCTTGACCTTTCTTGTTGTCGGATAGTGATGGAGATGAAGCTTATTCCTTGGCTTATTGCTCCAAATATGTTTCATCTTGACTTTGTTTTGCTTCTCTGTCATCTTGGCTATGTTCTTCTTCATTTTGGATCTTGGCAACTGACTATTGTTTTTTGTCCTCAACACTTCTGCAAGTTCTTGGAAGCGTTTATTTTTAATGCTTGCAAATTCTTCTAACTTCTCATAAGTGGGTTGCTGCCCTTTCTGGATACAATCATCAATGTCATGCTCAATGTATTGTTGCATCATCAATTCATAATAATACTTGATTTCTTCTGGGCTCCACACCATAAAAATTGACTCAATATTTTCTTCCTCAATTTTATAATTTTCCTCCATTTTTTCTTCATAATCAGTCACCACTGAAAATGAATTGTCGTCTTGTAAACCTGCACACTCAAAAACATTGTAACAAACATATGAAAAATCATAGGAAGAATCATATTGGTTCTTTTCACTTTGCTCTTCTAAGAGAGATTTCCTTTCTTCATCTTTCTTCCCTATTGTAGTTTCATCCACCTGATCTGTAAGCAGGGTTACTTTTCCACTTAACAAGTCATCTATGAGTTTCTTCTCCTACAACATATGGAACCAACACTCACTTGAAAAGTTTTCATCGTCATATTTAACTAAATTTGTCAAAGATTCACACATTCATCTCCATTATCAATCTCAGTTGAATTCACCAAATCACTAAATGTTATTTTACTGTCAGCTACATACATACTTTCTTCCTTAATCATTGCAACTTCAATAATGCCATTTTCAGTCTTTGTTCCAGTTACGAGACTGTCAACACAATCACCATTTTCAACAACAATGCCTTCATCAAATTCAACATTCTCACTCCACTTCTTCATTTCAAGAATATCCCAAAATATTTTTGCACTAGGTATTTCACCAAATTCACGCAAAATACTAGACAAAATGTTTTCATCCACTGCTGATATAATAAGTTGTAATGTTATTTCACTTCTTCTCTTATCATATAAATTGACACAACCTTCATGATCATAATGCAATAAATCTACTAACCATAGTGATTTTTTCATTTCAGTTTCCCAAGTTTCATAATTTATATGTGAGAAGAATGGAAAATTTGGCATCACTATTTCATACAATTCATCAAATCCATCATTGATCAGATCCAATTCTAAATTATATTGGTCAAACACGGGCTGGTCAAACACTGCTTCTTCAGCTGGAAACACATCATACTGATTTGCAGAATATAATAACTCTTCTTGTTGATTCTTTCTCTGCATCTATTTCAACTCTCTCTAGAGCTTTTTCAATCTTCTTTGATGACCCAATCCTTCACATTGATTCTTCTTACAACAACAATGACCTTTCCACACACGCAGACTCCTTTACAATGCAATGTCTCCTTTTCCAATAATGGCTTTCATTGTCCTTTTTCTCATTATGGCTTGCACACCAGTATGAAGGTGAGTTATTCCTCCACGCAGGTAGCTTTAGAATTGGGATCTTGTACCTCTGTCAGCCCTAAGTTCCTCACACCTTGCATATTACACCACATTAAAAAATTCCTCTAGTGACTACTGCAAATAACAGAGGGAGGTTCTCTTCCAGTCTTGGGGTGTTTACCTATTGGAATACACGCTTTTGGATGGTGGCGGATTTCCCTCTTCCACCGAGCGAGTGGACAAGGCTATAGATTGGTTCTCCATCGCAGTGCTTGGAAGGGCTATCCAAGCCGTCTATTGCTCCAATGATAGTCACAGATCACCTTCTCATTGGGTTCAAAAAAGGGGTTGAACACTCTTGAAGAAAATAACAGATTAACCACTGTCGTACACTAATTTCTAGTCAGCGGATCCTAGATCACGATACAACATATATGCAAAGGTTGCTATATCCTTCTCTTCAAATGATGGTTGCTATATGCATTGGCTATTGTAGCTCAGTTCAGCATGTTCTCACGGAAATCGCCCTCACAACAACCTCTACAACAAACAACAAGCAACCCTGTGTTTTCGTCCACAGAGGCGTCGAATCACTCGCGCACTCTCCTCCACGTTTCAATAGGGATCAAATCTCATTCAAACATCAGTCGCAGCGATCCAATCTCCTCCAAAATAGAAACAATAGCCGTGATACCTCCTCGCAGGTGCATAATACTCCAACATGCGATCTCCTCCATGAAGATGTGACAACGTCTCTCTTCTTTCCACAATAGCAGCAACACTCTATCCACAGGCCTGCATTCAAGGCTCTGATACCAACTTAGAAAATGGAAATCAGACCAACTCGTCACAGGGGAAGCAGGCTATGCCCAAAGGCAGTCTAAGAAATGTCACACCTTCATATTAATCAGTCATGAATATAAAGAAATACATCAAGTAGGGAGTTAGAACAAACTCCTAGGAAATAAGATCTAAGTCATAAATACAAACACACTCTGAACTGCCTAACTAATACATTCTC
Organism: Picea engelmannii; assembly: GCA_009831015.1. Classification (NCBI taxonomy): domain Eukaryota; kingdom Viridiplantae; phylum Streptophyta; class Pinopsida; order Pinales; family Pinaceae; genus Picea; species Picea engelmannii. The sequence continues at coordinate 126,189 of ML794020.1, forward strand.
CATTATTTCTCCAACAATTAGAAACTTCCTTATTTAAAATATTAATAGAAATTTGAATAAATATTCTAATTAAATTATATATTTTAATTAATGTTAATTTTTTATTTATATACCCTGGATGGGGTGACACGTTGCACCTATGTGCCACGTCCCATAGGGCCTAGCCAAGCCATAAATAAGGGTGGTCGGCTCCCATCCCCTCGAGTACATTAAGAATGGGAGCCAACCATTACTACAAGCCCACAGCCATTAGACCCTTCACTCGCACGAACAATTAGGTGCCCATTGAATTCATTGCTCGAGAGGCGGTTATGAAGGTCATCACGTCGCACCCTCTAGTTCTTATCTACCTCTGCATCTGCATATACTCTCCTTGTTTCGTTTTTGGCTCGCACTAGGCCAACAATCTGGAGCTTGGGAGCAGCCTCTACTGCATCCACCGGGGATTATCCATTTGCTTAGTCCTCACAATGCCCAGGGACCAGGGGAATCTACGTCTCGGTCTAGCCTGGTACACCCTGGCTGCAAGGCAGAAACGACTACAAAAATTGGAGCGAGCACTTCCAATTCCTCGCACCCAAAAAGCTCGACTTACTCGCAGTGATGACAGAGACCCAATGGTTTGGGAGCCTGATGTTGTTTTGGTGGAGGAGGTCATCTTAGAAGAGGCAATTTAGCTCCCTCTGGAGAATTCGCCCTTCACGGTACGAGAGCCTGCAATTACTCTTCCCGGGAATGAAATTCGAGAAGACGCAGGGATATACAACATGGCTTCACCTGTGGAGGACTTCCCCGTTTGTTACATTAAGGAGGAAATCCCAGACGAGTACCTCCAAATGGCCAAGAATGACTTACTCTCGGTGGAGCTTGCTCCACTCACAGTCTTAGGATGCGCACCAGGGAGCACAGGGACGATAGAAGAAGGCGGGGATGGGGAGTGAAGCATGACAACGGGCCACCTAGAGGACATGATGGAGGGAACGTGGACTGTAGCAAGGGATGGACACTAGGATGATGCGTTAGATGTGCACACAGTGAAGGAGGGTGGCAGAGTCCTTGCGCCACCTCTCATAACGACACCCACAGTTCAAAGACGTGTCCCTCCGCCCTTCTTCCACCCGAACCAGCTCGATTTGGTGCTTGATTTAAGGCGTTATATGGCAGACCAAGCCTACCGCAACAGACTCATCAGTCAACGCGTGGACATGCTCTATGAGGCCTTCTCTGGCGTGCCAACAAAGCAGAAGCGTCTGACGTGTGCGAGACTCTACGCCTTGCCAGCTTGGAACGGGATGCCCAGTGACGACCCCGACAATGATGACCTCAACGGCTAATAGCGTGACTTGATCTTCCCTCTGGTTTTGGTTAGTTTCTCAACTCTGGTCGGGGGTTATGCCTATTAACTCCTTTTTTATGTTTAATTTCTTTTTAGTTTCAGTTTTCATGGACTACCCTGTAGACTCTAGACCACCACTTGTCTTGGTTTCCTCCGGGCAGGACAAATGGTAGTCCACCTATTTTGACAATAGTCATCCAGGACTGTCAACTATTTTGGTTTCCACTTTTAACAGAACAACTGGCAACCCAAGAACAACTGTATATTTTGTTATGATATAATATGAAGGATCCACTCTCTCGTTTTTACTTTAAAATATATAAATATATATATATATATATATATATATATATATATATATATATATATATATATATATACTAATTAAATTATATATTTTAATTAATGTTAATTTTTTATTTATATAATTTTATTTATTTTCATTACTTTATACCTCTTTTAGTGGAAGAAATTTGAATAATTAAAACCTTCTTCATTGAAATGAAAAGGATTAAAAATAATTTGAATAATATTCTAGATAAATTATATATTTTAATTAATATTAATGTTTCATTTTATAATTTTAATTTATTATCATTACTTTATATTTCATTTACTTTTCATTACGTTCCATTTCAACATCACTTTCAATTAAATTTGACTGCATCAAGCACATTGAAGTTAAGACTCGATTGTTTTTAAGACTTTCAAACACGCGTAATGGATTTTATGTAAATAGGAGTTGATCCATGCTATTTCAAAATACAAACATATCATTTAATCCATTATAAAAGCTTGCATATGATTAAAAAAAAAAAAAAAAAAATGGTAAGCCAAGGAACTTTTCAAATACAACCTCATTGTTTAGCGAAATTCAAATAAACACTTTTATCATAATATGGAATTTGAATGAAAATCACTACACCAAGTTTTTCCTTTCATCTTCATTTAAAAAACCTATACAACAAAGTTGTCAAACTTGTGGCTTTTCATATTTTTGTTATATAAATAATCAATACAATATTATTAATATTTTCTATATATATTTATATTTCGGAATTCTAATTTCAATCTTATTAGTTTAATGTAATGTTGTGTATTTTGATTGCATAAAATGAATAAGAAAAAAAAATCTAGTCCCTCTTGAAATATGCAAACTAGTAGGTTTGTAAATGATTTTTCAAACCAATTGAACTTATTTTCATTTTCTAAATCTTAGAATACAACTTCCAATCAACATCTACATAAATTAATTTATGGTTTTGTCAAAGGAAGCTTTGTATCCTTATTTAAAATTAAAGATCCCTCCAAACAATGATAATAGATTAGTAATAAAGATCATGTGATCAAATGGCCAACAATATTGTCATTTTAAGAAATAACAAACATCAGACAAACAACAAAGATTATTTATACTAAAAATGGAATGATAGAACTAGAAAGTTGTTGAAAGGCAAATAGAACCCAAATTTTGATTAATGATTGAATAAGAACTCTTATTAGTAAAAATCCAATAAATTTAACAAAAATAAGCTCTATTTAAGCAATAATAACCTAAAATATGTTAAAATGAAATGATGACAATTAAATAGATGCATGGCAAGTGCTGACAAGTGTAATGAGTCACTTGCAAAGGAAGAAAACAAAGATTTGAGAAAAAAAATATTGAGTAGACAAAACTATCTAAATTTTGGCTAAATTAACCTAAAAACCCCCGAGAATGAAATCCAAAATGCACATGGGAGGCTTTGGAGAAAATATCAACACAATTTAACTACATCAAAGTTTGAAGAGTAATGCGGCAAAGCTAGATGCATGCTAATGCTATACGTTTCATCAGGCAGTTCCCAATTTATGTTTCAGTCCCAATTCCAAAACCTCTGTGACTTTCCTTTTTTTCTCCTTCTTTAGAATACTTACGTTCATACCTGTTGTGTAAACTAGGAACTACTTAACCAACTTTTCTCCTTCTTATCCAATCTTTATACGTTATTTCTAGTTGTTGTTGTTGTTGTTTCCCATTGTGACATAAACATATTGGTCATATATCCATTAATTATGTATTTCCTTACCCTTTCAAAGATGAACTAATAGTAGTTCCACTTTTCTCTCCTATAACTTATCAATTTCTCTCGTAGCCCATTTTGAAGGGAAAAATAAGAAGGTCTACGAAATATCAACACCTATGTCCCTGCCTACATCGATCCATTTGGCGCAATAAGGGTTGAAATAACCACACCAACCATGATGGATGGATCAAGTTCGAATGTGAAACCACTTCAACGTGTTGGTTCGTTTCCAAGATTACGAAACCAGATAGATTTATTCAGGGCATCCTAGAGCGATGATGCCTTCCAGCTCAAGTGCAGGCCCAAAAGAGGGGCCAAGCTATATCAACAAGGTCTAGAATAATCGAGTCCAATAGTTGGAAACCTAATAAATCTGTAACGATATTATGCCAAGTAAATATTTTATCCCCAATCCAACCAAATAGGGCAGGGTTCGATACCAATCAAACATGTCTGAGTCAAGGTATTAATCTTGAGTAGAGAGAATCGAGAATCGATCAAAATTGAACCCTTCCTAGCCCTTCTAAGGGGTTCAAACCTGTCCTAGAAGGGTAATTAAAAAAGCACCCTTAAAAAATTGTAAAATTTTGAAATCACTTGTCATTTATGAAGGATAACAAATATCATAAAATGTCAAAAGAAGGATCAGATTTTCAATAACCCATCAATGTCCTCACTTCTAATGCTTGGTTGGTCAATGAGCATTGGTTCATCACACAATACTTGCCTTTGGAATCTAAAGAATAAAATCATATATGTTCTAGTTGACTCTTATATATTCCCTTATACAATGTATGTTTCCATGATTTGCTCTTCCACAACATTAAATCCATCACACAACTCACAGCTAGATAAATACCCTACCACCATATTGGCATATGCACTATTTTATGTGTCACTTAATGAAAGCTTACTAAAGAAGCTTAGATTCCTTGTCTTTTTGAATCCCCACTTGAATTCATTTGTTATGAGCATCAATTCTTGTCAATATAGGAATTGACATTACATTTAGTTTGCATACTTCATGTTTTTTATTCCCACACTCACCATAATGCCATTTGCTTTGTTATATTTTCCTTCGACACTTGCTATAGTGTAATTTCCTTTGTTATATTCTTCGTGTTTCTAGAAACATTGACATCAGTGTGATGATACTTTGAAAATGATCCATAGTTCTCGCCCTCCCTACCTCATCCCGAGCCCAAGAACAAGGAGACATAACCTTTGTAGCATTAATGCTTAGAACACAATTTTTGAAATTGGGTGGGATTCTTAAGAAAATTAGGGAGAAGGCAACATAATTTTTATTATCATCAAACTTATGCATTAGGGATTATGCTCTAACATCCCACTCTTTCATGCATTTTCACATGGGTTGAGAGATAAAGTGAACAATCAATATCCTCAATAAAAATTAACATACTCGGTGGCCTTGATGAGTAATTTCATCTAGTTTGATGTTTCTATGGATCTTGAGAAGCTCGAAATCATAAACATCTTAGCTTAAATAACAAGAAAAGGATGTCATCATGCTAGATTGTCATGTCCCTAGAGGCCTATAATGCAAGTATGATCTCTTCATTGCTTAGTATGATGATAGAATTATCACCCGTCAATAAAGGCCATTTTTTTCTTTTCTAATGGAATTTAAAATGAACAAGACTCCCATGGTTAAGAAGGATTAGGGTATATTCAAAATATTAATGTAATATACATTGCTCATGCATCATATGAATACATAGATTATAACCACAGGCTTATATTGGTGTTCATAAAAAATGTTTGCATCTAAAGTTTTATATTGTGATTTTTAACACTTAGAAATTCCTCCAAAGACACCATGACTCAATGGTTATGAATTATTATTATTATTATTAATGTATATATAACCCAACAAAATGTTATATTTGAAATTACAATGTAGGATTATTATTACTTTTTATTGAAATTTACTTATCTATTTGGTTGTTCATTAAATTTTAACATTTTAAATAATTGAAAGAACAATATTTTATTTAGAATATTTTTTTGAAGTGTGTACTTCTAATCTACTCTTGTCAATTTTGAAGTCCAACAACCTTTTCAACTTTTTATCATGAAAGAGTTGAATAAATATATATCCTTTCAACTTGAAATTAAGAATAGCACTTCAGATTTAATGAGTAATGAATGATGAAAGGATCCAATAAAAATTTTAATTTAATGAAAATAAAAATAGAAAATAAGTAATAATGAAAAACAAAATAGCTTCCAAATATTTTGTAATAATAGATTCAATTTTAAGCAATTAAATATTTTGGTATACAAATTTAAACTAATAGATTTAATTTTAAGCAATTAAATATCTTGATATACACATTTAAACTATTAAAATAACAAACAAATTCATCAAATTAAAGCTTTTTAATATTATGTAAAAGAAAGAAATACCAATGTAGACTAACAAACAAATTCATCAAATTAAATCTTTTAATATTATGAAAAAAAAAACAATACCAATAGAGAAAAAGGGGTACGTTCTCAACAAGAGTGGCATAAGCTTTTAGCCCCCATCCAACCAAGGAGGGTTAAAATTTTGGTCTTAAATCAACTTATTTCTACTAGAAATTTATCTCCATGTTATATCTCTTTGTTTGTCATGAAAATCGTTGTCTAAAATATATCATGTGGTTATATCTCTTTTTTTGTCATGAAAATCGTCGTCTAAAAGATATCATGTTGCAATGTTGTTGATTGAGATTATATTGAGAACGACATGCAAACAACGATATAACAAGGAAACACACAAAGATATTGCAAGAAACATAGTAATACAATTAAACACATATTCTATTAATCACTGTCTGGAATGCAAAAGATTGTAAAATGCAAAGCACATAAGCTAGCTAGAATGGTGGTAGCTTATCTCTGAAGAGAGAGATAAAACGACTATGCTCATTCACAATAAGTTGATTACAAATAGGTCGAAAAGTGCTTTTAACATAAAGCAACAATGAGAAAACCCTAAACATCCAAAACCCTAACCTCAGAATATGAAACGCCAAAAGGTTTGTGAGCCTCGATGTGGTTAATTGATACATCAACTTCTCAAGGGCACAAATTTTGCATATGATCTCCATTTTGGGCGCTCAGTACCACATCGAAAAGGTCTAGTCGGGGTACACATTTTTTTCAACCTATCATCTACCTTTAGCCACTTGTTAAGTGTTGTCGAGCTAAAAAAACATTATTTAGGCCCTCAAAATGACACTGGAAGTTTGGGACCCGAAAAAACTACCAAGATGTGGAACCATTCTGAATTAGTGGAACATGTGGGTGGCTAGTAGTATCCACTTGGATCAATCCTCCCCCCTTAGAAATCAATGGTCCCCATTGCATCAAGTTCCTCCATCAAAAGGGGGAACTTCTATTGAATTTGACTCATGGTGAGCCACTTGCCCTGGTGAAGAGGCTTCACTCCTTTGATGACCCGATAGAGTTAGGATGTTCTACTAGCGAGTGCCCTTCATCTTGGTGTCCATGATCCAATCAACTGTCACATGTACAATGTAATCAGGATTGAGTTATGTAGGGGCCAAGTGATCGGTCACATCTGAAGTGTCTATGAGAGGTGAAAAATAAGGTCAAAGCAGTTCTACATTAAATATCAGGTGCAAGTAAAGGAAAGGGGGAATACTTGATTCAAAATCATTCTCATCCATGACCTTGGTGATGGTGTAAGGCTCGTATTAGATTGGGAGGAGCTTTCGATGGGGTCTTGTAAGGTGCTCTTTCTGTAAATGCAACCATACCTTATCTCCCATGTGAAACTTGTGTGGTACCCATTGTTGATCGTAGTGCTACTTGTACTTGGCATTAGCTTTCTGCAAAATATTATGAGCTTATTGTTGCATGTGATGGATTCTCTCAACAAATTTTGTTGCTCGATTAGCCTTGGTCTGAGCATGGGAGAACTCTTCATGTGAAACTACAATGTGCAGAGCTACGTCAATGGGGGGAAATGGATGGAACCCCAAGCACACCTGAAAAGGTTTATGGCCAATAGAGTTGTGGACCGCTTTGTTGTAGCTATTCTGAACATAAGGAAGGCTCTCATCCCATGTGCGTGGATGTTTGGTATTGTACATCCTTAAGATATGGACAATCAGCCTATTGACTACCTTTGTTTTCCCATCAATCTATGGATGGAAGGCAGTCGATTTGGTCAGCTTGGTGTCCTTCATCGACCATAGGATGGACCAAAAAGTACTTAGGAACCTACTATCTCGATCTGAAATAATGGTCTATGGGACCCCAAAATGAACCCAAACACGTTCAAGGAAGAGCTTAGTGGTGGCCTTGGTTGTGATTCTCTTCTTGTAGGGTGCAAAAAATTTCATCTAAGTTAGAGAATTGATCAATGACCATGAAGACACAGTCATTACCATGTTTTCTTGAAGGAAAACTAGACATGTAATCCATTGAGATGGACTCCCAAGGTCTATTTGGAGTAGGCAAAGGGGTGTATAACCCCTATTTCTTGATGGCGAGTTTAGCAATGGTGCAAGCATTACAAGATCTGATGTACTTACAAACATCTTGTCGAAGCTTCGACCAATAAAAATGCATTTTCAATTGCTATGTAAAGAGACCTCGTGTAGAGGTGTTGGCGGTTACAGTGACCTTTCGTTCACCTTCCGACCAGATCATAAAGAGGACAAATCTCCTAGTCTAAGAGACCACCTTTTTGCAGTTCTTCACGGAGATCAAAGAGACCACAGTAGTTAGGACTGCCCCTCGTACCCTGTAAAGTTGACCTCCCAAAGTAATAATGACACTATGGGGCCTACATTCATAAACATCATGACGCTTCCACATATATGGTTTCCCTAAAATAACATCACAAACTTCAAGGGGGAAAACATCACACAATACCTCGTCTTTGAAGGGTTTAATGTCGTAGTGTAATCGATATTCCTAGTTGACGTGGATGTCTTGTCCCTGGCTAAGCCAACCAATGGTGTATGTATGAGGATGTGGCGTTGTTGTTAGGTTCAACCTATTGATGAACTCTATTGAAATTAGGTATTTATGGATACCATTGTCAACAATGAATTGGAAGGGGCTCCCCTTCACCCACATTTGTGAGTGGAAGAGGCCCTCCCTTTCTTCAACCTCCTTTGGTTCCTCTGGCTAGAATTTTGTGGTAGTGATGGTAACACTAGGTTTTGTGTCAATGATATATTTCCCCTTGTCCAATTCTAAGTCATAGTCTAAGTCGACATCCGACTTTAAGGATTTCATCTCAACTAACAATGACTATTTGGAGCAACATTCATCAGTGTTGTGCCAAGGGATTTTGTGGAACTCGAACCACTTTCCAATGTCCTTCTTCGACTTCCCATTACCCTTATTTTCTTCTGGCTTGGATTGGTTTTCCTAGGGTTGACCATCCTTTCTTCGTGCTTTTCTTTTGGAGTTAGGACCACCTTTACCATGTTTCTGTTGTGATGGGTTTGCAGAACTGAAATCCCATTTATCCTTTTTCTTGAACTTTTGTTTGATCTTGAGAGCATATTGATAGGCGGATCCTAGTGAGAAGATGTCCAAGAACTCCATATATGATTGGTTGTACCTATGTAGGCCATTCCAGTACTTTAGGACCAAGTTCCACTCAGAGTATTTAATACTGATCTTTTTGCACAAGGTATGGAAGATGTTGGTGTACTCTGGCATTGTCTAGCCTTTCTCCTGATACAAAGTTTTCCATCTCGTGTGCTAGTCATCATATTTTACAAAAGGGTAGTATTTCTCCTCGAGGGCATCAACAAAAGTCTCCCAAGTGGGTCCTAACCAAAAAATTGCAGAATTATCTTCGACATTTTTCTCATAGTAAGTCTCCCACCAATCTCTGACATGGGGAAATAATTTAAGGAGCGTGAAGGTGATTTTTTCACTGTTGGAAAATGTTTGGACAGAGAAATAACCCTCTAGCAGGATTAGTCATTTTTCCAAAGCATCGACGTCTATCTAGGCTTCAAATAAATGAATATCAAATTTAACTTGTATCGTAAAGGGTGTCACACCTCTAAAGTGACTACTAGTTGAAGGTGTCTTTGTTGTTGTTGGCAGTCATCAAAGGATCTGGGAGAAATTATCCAACATCTCGTTCCTTTGTTGTGCGAGGGATTCCTTGAGAAATAGTTTGATAGGATCTCATGCTCCATATTCCATCTTTTCTTCTTCCATAGGAGGTTGCTTGGGATGATGAGAGCGGTTGTCCTCAAGAGAAACTAGCTCGAGACCCAAATCTCTATACCCTAACCTTGTCAAGGACATGCACTAAGAATGATACGGAACAAATTTCTCTAATACCACTAATATGGATTATATTGAGAATGACATGAAGGTAGAGATATAACAAGGAAACACAGAGAGATATTGCAAGAAACACATTAATACAGTTAAACTTAGATTCTATTAATGACTATCTAGAATACAAAACACTGTAAAATGCAAAGAGCACAAGCTAGCTAGAATGGTGGTAGCTTATCTTTAAAGATAGAGATGTGGCTACTATGTTGATTCACAAGAATTTGATTACAAAGAGGCCGAAAAGGCATTTTAACATAAAGCAACAATGATAAAAACCTAAACATCCAAAACCCTAACCCCAGAAGTTGAAACCCAAAAGGTTTGTGGGCCCTGATGTGGTTAGTTGATATGGAAACTTCTAGGGGGCACAACTTTTGTATACGATCTCTGTTTTGGGCACTTGGTACCCCATCGAAAAGGTCTAGTTGAGGAATACAGATTTCATTCAACCTAACATCGACCTTCAACTATATGTTAGGTGTTGTCAAGACAAAATAACGTCATTTAGGGATCCAAAATGACCCCAAAAGTTTGGGGCCTGAAAAAATGTAGAAAAACAACCGAGATGTGGAACCATTTTGAATTAATGGAACATGTGGGTGGCCACTAGTATCCACCTGGATCAGTTGCTTATAACAAAATTTGAACCTCTCCATGAGAAACCTAACAAGTGTGATTGATGTTGAGTGCAATATTTAAGTTTGTGTGTATGATAAGACTTGATACCTCTATCTAGTTTTCAATTGTGTTCTTAGTTTATATCCTCAAGAGGCCCCAATTGCTCAATTTGGAAATCAGGGATGATTGCAAAATTTGGCCAAGGAAAAAGTGAAGAAGTAAAAGGAGGCCTGATTTTGAAAATTATGGTTGATAATCAAGCTTAGAAAAGGTTTTGTACAACTTTGTCAAGCCTGTTGAAAGGAAGGAAATGAACATTCAAACAATAAGTTAAAAATAGTTCGAACAAAAGGGGAGGAAAATTGAAGAGTTAGAAGAGATTGAAAGGAGGGATTGATTTGAAGATTGGGTCAAAGCCAAAAATTGGGACCCACCCACACAAAAATATAAGGAAGGCCCTGATCAACTAATCAAAGGGGAAAAGGGGCTTGATGTTGAAAATCAGGTCGATTTGAAAATTGGAGGGGGGGTGAAGCAAAATTCGAAAGGTAAGTAAAGAAGGAGCTCGATTTGAAAATTAGAGGCCTAAAGAGTTCGAACAAAGAAAATCAAGGAAGGAAAAATTGAGGAAGGAAAGAAACCAAAACTTAATGAGGAATAAAGCTCAAGAAAGGAAAGAAAACAAGTCAAAATCAATTAAAAATAATATGAAGCTTCATTTGACTCAACCATCTAAAATTAATGAATAATGAAATAAGGTAATGAGAAACCAAGGTCAATATATGTTCAAAAGAAGAAAGCATATTCAAGCAAGTGAGGTGAAAAAGAAGGGTCTCAAATTTTTCCCAAAACTCGGGGGGCTGGTTGAGGGCTCAATAAACGAAAACACAGTAGCCAAATTTGTGAATCTCGAAATCATTACGTATTCAATCATTATTTTAATAGGAAGCTAAAAATTTAGAAAATTAACATACCTTAGATTTCAAACAAATGGTTTCTTTAGGTTCTTCCCTTGTAACATGAACCCATAGTATCCCAATCATGCATCTTCAATGATTTAATAAATTTTCATGAATATGAAAAGTGTGGAGTTGATTTCCTTTGAAGTTTCACTTAATGTTTCATGAAGCAATTATAACCACGTGGTTTTACTTAAAATGGGGTTGAGGATTTTGAGTAGACACGCTCTTTCACTTTCTAGTAGTTGTTACAATTGTATTTTCCAGTTTAGGCCTTGAAGAGAAATCAATGATGTAATCAAGCCGAAATTATAACTTGTACCAAGGAATTTGATTGTAAAATACCATAATAAATCCTGGTCACGCTTTTTCAGGAAGAAGAGTATCTAATCGTGACTTCCTCATAGATCAAGTGTAGTTGATTGCAAGTTTCCCATATAAACACGTGGATACCCCTTAGATATTATAGAAATGGAGAGTTGTGAGGAGATCAATGAGAGATAGGTTGACCATAATGCATTATTGAGCATGGAACTTGTGCATGACCCATTTTCTCCTAATTCAAACACCATGAACCTATCTCCAAGATCTTTTAAGTTCCTATAAGAAGAGGCCAAATCTAAGGGACGAGGATACATAAATATACGCATATCATAAGACAAGATAGAGTGTCATTACATTGGTTGAAAATATGTAGGCATATTTGGTCATCATCTTGTTGTTATTGTTGGGTGTTAGGCATCAACACTAGTGAGACCATAGCCTAGGTGAGAAAAACTATATTCTTCTTGCTGCGATATGGTGGTTGGTTGCACAAAAAAGCATGCATGGCTAAGGAGGGGTTCAAAGAGTTGGAGCAAGGAGTACAAAAAGCGTGGTTCAAGGTAATCATTCCACTTGTTGTAATAAACTTTGTTTAATATAGATCTATTCTCCCACCCCCCCCCCCCTATAAACTCTTTCCAAATCATTGTTGTTATATCTTTGAATGGATTTTGGTGGATTCTAGTAGTATTTGAGATATTAGAATAGATGTAGTTTCATTCAGTTCTAATTTACTATGCCATAGGATTTGAGGAAGGTTTATTGGCTATCTAATGTGTAGGTGAGCAGCTGCATAAGAGTTGGATCTCAAGAAGCTTCTCCGAGGATACATTGGACAACCTTTAGATTAAAAGTGAGTTACTATTTTTTAATTCCTTTGCATAGTATGCTTGTATGAATTATATCTAGGAAGAAAAACACGATGATCTATCCTACAATTTTTCATTGGAATCTGTGATTAGGCCAATTAGAGGATTTCTCAACAAAAGAATCGGCGACTCCATTGGGGAAGAACTTTGATTCATTCCTTAGTTTTCAAGGAATTTTCTTTTCTCTTTTTCATCCTTGTAACTTGTTGTAGGCTCTGTGTTATGTATAATTTAGTCTTGAGTGCATGTGAGTTCATTCCCGTTAGGTCTGGGCCATGTTCTCTAATTTTTTCCTCAATTTCTCCTGCGCTGACGACTATATCTAAGAACAATTTTGATTGACTGCGAATTTTCTTTAGACAACCCATGGCCGAGTGCCCTGGTTGCTAGTTGCACACTAGCAACCCATGACCAATCATGTTTGTCTACTTTTGGTTGAAAGGAAACCCATAGCCAAGTCTTGTAGCTGACTTTTTGGCATTGTTTCAGTAGTTTGCCTACAGATCTTGGTGTGTCTTGGCTTGGGAATGTTACTGAGCATATGTTATTGTCTTGTGTATCTTTTTTTTTGTTCCTTTTGACTAATATGGATCATTATTGGGTTAGGAGGGTTCACATAAAATTTGTCTTTTTTGAGTGATTTGCATTTTTTTGACTTGCGAATAGTGACCTTGTCAAAATTGAATTGCATTTCATTTTTTAGATTTGATTGTGTTGTGCATTTCTTGTTTCATTTGCATCATAAGTGAAATTGAAAAGTGAATTGCATTTCATAATCATTTTTCATCATTGGTTGATTTTCATCTCTTTTGACTTGCGCACAATGACTTTGTCAAAATTGAATTGCATTTCATGTTTCAGATCTAATTGTGTTTTGAATTCCTTATTTCATTTACATCATGGTGAAATTGAAAGGGGATTTTCATTTCATAATCATTCATTTGGGTGTTTTGGGTTTCTATTGAAAGTTGCATTGGCGCATTAGAATTGAGTTTTAGAGATCCAAAATTTCTTGAGGAGTGTTTTGGTATTTTGATTTGGTTGAGTGATTGTTTTTTTTTTTTTTTTTGGGGGGGTGAAAAAAAACTCTTGCTCCCTTCCTTAGATAGAGTTATTCAAAGAGAAAAGAAAGTGCTCTCTTACATTCTTCATGCTTTGATTTTCTTTGGATTGGAAAAGTTTCAAAACATCATCAAGTCCACTCCATACCTTTGATTAATCAACTAACCAAAAAATAATTGTTTTAAAAATAATTAGACTTTTATTTTTAGCAAATGCACATTAGTATAGGTCTAGGGCCTTGGTGTAGGATTTGAGAGTAAAATCTCCAAGGCCACAAAATTGAACTAGGAATTGGTTAAATAGGTCTAAAATCCATTAGTGGCAAGGAACATTTGCTGGGAAAGATCCTCTAACACGAGATTCAAGCACGGGGTCAAACTAAGCAAGTAGAGTAGATATCCCCTCTCCACTTATTTGGTGGGATTATTGTGTGTATAGGGATGTTGGATTGAATTGGAAAGTCCTTGGGGTGACATCACTTCTCTCTAGAGCTTCAAGTCGAGGACTTAGTCTTGCATTCTCTTACCATACACATAGTATCAACCCATGTCTATTCCACCCAATCACCGATTGTGAAGTGGTAACCTTAGTGGATTTTCCTAGGGCATCAGATGGGTGACTGCAAGTAGGAGGTACTTGTGGTACTTGAGGGAGACACACATGAGACACATAATATTCACTTAAACTCCCCTAAAGGGTTCCCATCTTCACCAGGGTACTTTCACCTCGAGTGATTATTATGTGAAGGTGAATGTAACTATCTCTCAAACCTTCACTAGCCAAGACTAGTGGATTTCATCACCCTAAAATTTTGATTTTTAGAAGGCCCCTTAGACTATTAGTTTTCTTATCTATTGGAGATTTTAGATTTGCTAGAGTGTGCTCTATGGTTAATTATATCTAGTTGGCCATAGGTGGTTGTTCTTATTTTGTTAAAACATATCTTTCATCATGGTTGACCAACCTCTTCACCACTCTCATAGACAACAAGGAATTCCTCTTGATATAGAAGAAACGCCAGCCACCAAGAAACGATGCTTGTCCACCTCAAATGACACTAACATAGTAGCTTACGAAATTCATGCATCAAATTCATAGGAGTTTGAACATGTGGAGATTGAAGTTTTTGACGAAAGTCCTCCACCAAATTTTAACCCTCCTTTGACCAGTCCTTTTGACCCCTTACTCATTCAGGTGAGTAGACCCTTTGGTGACTCTTTTTCATATTTTAGCAATACTCACATGTTGTCACGTGTTAATGGGTCATCTAGTATGGGAGGAACTATTTCCACATATACCAATATTATGGGAGGAGTCACAATGATCGCCTCCTTTCCATTAGTTATTGGGATAGCTTCTCCCACATATATGCTTTCGATATCTAGATTTTCCATTTGGGGAATTCCTTCAGTCATGTCACTTCCTTCCACCAATCTACCTAGATTTAGTATGCCCATTGTGTCCTCACAAGTTCCCACATCTGGATTTTTTTTCGGTGGGGGAAAGAGCCTTGGTTATACCACCAGAATGTAGCCTAGAAATACCAAATGTTGGATTTTCATTTGGTTGGAGTTTCAATCTGGGTATGGTCTTACCACTAGAATTTATACCAACGCTGGGGAAAATAATACGGGGGGATTTGTGATGGCATCGAAATCATAAGGTCCATCGTCTTTTTATCAAAATCCATTTGCCAACATGAAGTTGCCTTTCTTGGTGACTTTGAACTTGCCTGATTTATCTAGGTTGAGAAAAGACCCCATCACACACCACCCTTTTTGGATGGAAATTCCCACCAAAATGTTATCAAACATTCCCAAGTTTGATGAGAAACTTGGGGAATATCCTTCCACACATGCCATGACTTACCACCTATGGTGTTCTTTGAACTCATTAGTGGATGATAACATTAGGTTGAGACTTTTCTAAAGGACCTTGATAGGAAGTGCCACTAAATGGTACATTGAACTACCAAGCACTTCATTTAGCAACTTTTCATCCTTGACCATGTCATTCTTGATTCATTTCCAACTCCCTATATACTATGAGACCAAAACATAAATATTGATGTCCCTGCATCAAAGTACCATCACACATATCTTTGATCGTATTCATGAATGGATATTGCAACATAGGCTCATCAGAGCCAAGATTATGGATAAATTTCTAGTCTAGTGGCTTATTAAGTCATTGTTTCCACCAATTGCCAAGGACATAACTATGTCAGGGGAAATAACTAAGGATAAGGCAATTTTTCATGCTCAACATTTATACTTTATTTGATCTTAGTCTGGCATGTTGTATGCTATTATTCCACATGCTCATAAGATTTCAATGGATCAGTCAAAACCCACTCCAAGACCACATGCCGATAGTGTGGTTGGTTTTGTGTCCCTTGCTTCTATTGGCTAGTTGTTTAGACAAATGAGTCAAATGACCATATCTATGAATACACCCACAACTGTGCTAACATCCCAAAATTCCATAGTCCCTGTTGAGACCTTCATTGATCATTCGATGTAGTTTATGACCTAAGAGAATGCTCAACAACCAAGAGGAAAGACGGAAAATAAAAAGAAGAACTCTAACTTTAGGTAAGGGACTGTTCAAAATCAAAATGCTAATGTGGAGGGCACAACGGAGAAGAATAAATTGAAGTTACCATCTCACTCATCAATTTCTTCAGATAGAAGACATTCATTGATATTTATCTCAGTAGGGAGCTCCATAACAACCTATCGTTCTAATGAATCCATTCCCACCGCACCAAAACCAAATGGTTGTGACAAAAATTGCACCTCTACAAGGGGGCATGCAAGGAAACCCCCAACAAGGAGGTAACACATTAAATGCAAAGGTTTACACATGTGATCAAATGGTTAACCTACAAACTCAAACTCGTAATTACGAGACTTTTGAGAGTGGTCCTTCAGATAAGGATCCATCTTCTTCTCATCCTGGTGGCCCTCTCCAAATAGAGAATCCATCATTTGATATAGTGTTTCATTCACCTAAGGGTGTTATACAAATGTTGACACACAATCCTAATGCACATTCTATGCTACCCATAATTACATTAGCATGGAAGATTTAGACCAGGCACCATGTGCTATATCTTCCCTCGAGGTCCTTCAAAGCTACCCCATGTAGTGAAAAGCATTATTTTTTGCAATAGGAGGAGTCGATCCCTCATATACTCGCTTAATTAAAATTGACATTGACCAGAGTTGGCCTAGGCTCCCCCACCAAATCACTTTCCAAAATACAAGTGACTTCGTGTGGTACTAATGTTGATGAAGGAGCCATATGATGTCGACAAAGGCCCATGAGTTCATCAAATACAATTGGAATCCTTAGCCTCAACCTCACAATGGGATCTACATGAAAAAGTATTATGCATTAGCAAAAATGTTGTATAGTGATTTGTACCATATGGTATTTTTAAAGTTTTTGTTTCTAAAGTCTTGAGCATGAGTTGTTATTGGAGGTTTATATTGAATTTATTAACTTGTGGACTAGTGTTGTTGATAATTTATACAGGACTTTGGAGACAATTTCTTTAATACTTTTATATGGTGATCTTCATTGAACATTGAGGTATGTGTTTTAATATGACATGTAGCAATAGGTTTTTCCCTACATTCTGATCTTTCATTATTAACCATCCATTTGCAAAGATTATAACTTATTCCTTAGGCTTGATCTTTCCAGCTTATGACATTAGCCCTTCTATTTGTTGCATGTCGTAATTTGTGCAATAATGCTTACCCTTAATGCACCGCCCTAGTTAGAATTCCCTTTGTCTTCTGGCACTGATTCTACGATTATCTGTAGGCCCAAGAACCCATATTTAGGCCTTCTATGACTAAAACGTTGAGTCCTCATTCTTCTCTCAAACTTTTTATGGCCATTTCTTGAAGGGGTTTATGTCACTTTTGTTGCTTTATAGTTGCATGTGCTTATTGTTGCTTATGTATCAGTGCATACTACTACACCGTTGTTTTATTTATCTCTCTTACTACCATTGCAATCACTCTTGACCTCTTTCCATTTCATCGATTTTCCTCCATGTTGTGACCTTTATCCTTGGAGAAAGAAACTATGAGTGGACATCACTTGCCGAACACCTTTTTTACATTTGTTTTGCATAAGTTTGTTCCATGTGCTTGGAAAATAGTTGCATGCCATTGAGCCGCTCATTTTCGTCACATACTTTTATCTCTTTTTTGCACTCATTAAAACATGAAAAAGACAAAAAAAATTAAAAAACACAAAAAAGGAGGGGGGGGGGGGAGAATTCCGATATTTATTCAATTTCATGGAAGTCATCAATTGTTTTCAGCCTTGAAGATGGAACCTGTTTGCGTCATTGTCTTACAATTGGGATGTAGCTTTCTTAAGAGCTATACCATGATTATGAATTTTCTACTCCTCTGATTGATTACTCTTTCAGTCACTATGGAGAGTGCTTTAATGTTTCATGCATTGTTGCACTATGTCATCTATCCTTTGGAGTCATTACTACCCAATTCCTCATTATGTTGTGCTATATGTTCAAGGGAAGTTGAAGCCTGAGTCTATCATTCTGTAATCTTATTGACCTTTCATGCCGATCATCCTCGTGTCAGTTGTACTTGGTGATTTATTCTCACTTCACAAAATCTCTCAGTGATTGTTTTGTGTCAATTGAAGGGGGATACATTAATGCCCTTTTTGATGGATCTCTTCCTATCAACACCGACTTATTATTTAGGAAGTGGATCTAGAAACCGGATAGTACCTTGGAACTTACAAACATCTGTGGTAGCATTCTTCACGAATGACAATGGGTTTCCATCATTGACCCCTAATTGATCAATTCTACGAGTACTCAACATAAAATCCTCTATTCACACTGGCTAGATTGTATTAGACATCTTGGGGTCTATTTCCATTATTGGTGGGTCCCCTCACATCTATTAATGGTATTCATCAATGACCAGTAATCAAGTAGTTTCTACCCTACTTGAAATAAATTCATTTATTTGCATGATGTAGATCCCTACAATCAATGGGCTTGGATTGAATCCCTAGGTTAGGGCCATTCTCCATCTATGCTACCCTTCCCAAGATGCGCAAGATTATATCACTATTATATGAGTACTTTGAAGATTACATTGACACTCTCAATTGTGCTAGATGTCATCTTGATATATATATATATATATATATATATAGTGGCATAGTGTAATACTCCATGCCAAGCCCCTGTGAAATGTATTGATGTTTGTAGGCTGGTGAGCCGAGTATTGATAAGTTGGTTGTGTTATAGGCTGAATATCCTATATGCTAGGGCCAATAAGCTTGATTTTTGTATATGTAATTATGCAGATCATTAATAAAAATTATTCATCATTGTGTGTAGACTGAACACAAAGAAAGAGTGATGAAGGACGAAGCTTCACCAGGTATGGAAAGGGACGAGACTAAGAGGCTAGGTAAGAGGGGCTAAGATAGAGGGCTTAACCCAAGGGAATATTATAATATATTCCTGAAAGGGGAAGTGGAGCAGTCGATGGACTGTGGAACAATGAAGGTGCATATTCTCGGGGTGGAACATGCATGTGGGGAATGAGAGTCTGTGAGTAGTGGGAATAAGAAGGCTCTTGGAGAGAATCCTTCCAATTTCACTATGCAGTCTCATGTAACCTTAGCCTATTCTAGGATTCCCTTGCCCTGGGTGGAGCTTAGTCCCAGCTCGGGGGTGACCCACTGCTCAGCGTGATGAGCAGCATGGTCTAAGGCTGGGAGGTTTGTGGAAGGTCTTCACGCAGTTGGTGGATCTCCAATAAAATATAAGTATCATCTTTATGCTTAATTATGTATGTTGTGCATGTCTGTGATTCTTGCAATGCTATCATGTGTTTTCGTTGCATGTATGAATTACTGTCAATTCCATGGGAGTCTATATGGTAGCACTAGTTATGTCTTATTGTTTTAAATTCATTATAAATGTGTGTTATATATATGTATATGTTTGTTCTGAGGATGCCACAAAATGGTACCCGAACAGAAGGACAAAATTACAGTGAAATTTCACAGTGGCATTCCCCATGGTGACAGGTTGAGGGGTCGAGGACGTTACAAATTGGTATAAGAGCCAAGGTTCAAGAACTTAGCTTGGATGGGCTAGATAAGTGGTCATTGGAACCAAGGTTTCAAAAGGAAATTGTGTCAAGAATAACAAATTTAGAGCCTCAACGCATTCCCATTGTCAAGAGGTTACCTTGACTGTGTTACGAAGTTCAGGAGGTGTAGTGGTATTATAAAACCATGACAGACGTGGTAATGGTTGCAGAGTAATGTGGGTTGTTGGAATTTGTTCAGGATAAGGAGGACAATTCCTGACCGTTAGATCTGGAGAAAAGTACAGGAGGGTTAATCTACAAGTCGTTAAGAATTCGAGACTTTGGCAAAGTATGTGTTATAGAGCGGAAGAGGTTGAAGCCTTGAAGTCCCAGAAGTGGATCTACACTATAGATATGGGGAGAAGAGTTCGACCGTTGGATTGGGCCGAAGTTGGACTAGAACCATTGGATCAAGCCAAGGGTGGAAGTTACGACGTTGTATGAAGGACAAAGAACTCTCGAAGCTCTGAAGTCCGGAGTAATCTGGACCGTCCATCAAAAGGGACACGTGCCAATAGATTGACTTGTTCGGGATTTCGACGTTCGAGAGAATTAGTGTGTGTTGAGGCGAGAACTCCCGAAGCCCGAAGCTTCGAAGCCCTGAAGAGCTGAAGTAGTGAGTCACGATGAAGACACCTATAGGTGACGTGGACCTCTCCTATACCTGCCACATGCCCCCACCTATATTGTGGACAACTGTACTATGTGGACCCAGAGGGTAAAGAAGTCCAAAAATTCAGAATTCAGGAGAATGGAAGGAAGCATCTATAAAATATTCCGAAGACCAAAATTTTGGAGTGACGTGGCATGATGATGTCATCGGGAATGACATGGATACATGGGATATGTGCCACATGTCACTGGGTTTCGGACCCGTCAAATATTGAAATTCATTTTGGAAGTGACACATGTCACCCATCTGATTGGGCCACGTGTCAACCACTAGTATTCCACCACGTGGCACTCCATTTGAACATGGTTAGTGCCTTCCGACACTGGCGTTGATCACCATACACCAAGATCGACAGTCCGGAGGCATTGCGGGGACCTAATTTGCATGGGAGTTAATTCTCCAAGGTGGTCCCGCAATACAAACCACAGTTTCACTGAGGGGTTACGTGTTAGTGTCAGAAGAATTGTGGGGCGAAAGGCAGGTTACTCCAAACCGCTGATGCGTTTCCCCACAAAATTGAAAGGGCATTAGGTGATGTGACATGATAGTGCTCGAACATTAAAACCCTATGTGTGGTGATATGAGACTAATGTCGGAGCAAGGACACTCCAGAGAAAAATGGAACGGGTGGACCACAAACTCCCGAAGCCTGAAGTCCCGAATAAGAATCATCAACCTAGCGTTGGGCCACATCTCGTGGTCACATGGGTTGGGCGCTGGGAAAAGGGGCTAGTGCCTGAAAATTATTGCAGAACAGTGTAGAGCTCAGAAAGAAAAGATCTGCGGGGATTCTTGATTGATCGAGAACCACAGAATGAAATCTAAAAGCTTTCTTTGAATTATATTTATTTAGGAATATTGTGGAAATTGTTAAGGACTGATGGCCTGGAAATTTTGATTGACTGCACATTGTTTTTGCAGAGTTAAACAACAACTAAATCAGATAAGGATCAGCACAGAGTGCCGAGAAATGGGGGATGCACAGGAATCTTATAGTCTAGAGGACGAAATTAGAGGAATAAATTATCAGTTGGATAAAGAAGGATCAAACTCCAATGGGCATGGAGAAGAGTTAGATAAGGAAGGAAACATGATGAAAATCATTGAAAAGTTGCAGAAAGATGTCTAGACTCACCGAGAAAATAAAAAAAATCTCATGAAATCCAGGGAACAACAGGGAGAATTCAACATAAAGTTGATACAGAGCCTGGAAAGAATAGAAAGGAAATTGGATAAGGGGAGTGACTCTAGTAAATTAGGAAGTCACAGGTTCCCTGATAAGAAGAGAAAATCAAGGAGTGTTAGCAGGCACCACCATCACTCCCAAGGACATTCCAAGAGGAGGGCACATAGTAGTTCAAGTCCATCTCCTACTAGAAAGCATAGGAGAGTTGGAGTGGATGAACTGAAGGGATAAATGAACAAGATTAAACCTCCTACGTTTGATGGAGAGAGCAAGAAGGAAGAAGATGCTCAGACATGGATTCTTGGCATGAGGAAATATTTCCAACTGCAGAATTACTCCTCTCATACATAAGGAAGAATTACAATGTATCAACTGAAAGGGAATCCATCCATGTGGTGGGACCAGCTTGTGCAGGTGCAACTTATTAAGGAGAAAAACATTACTTGGAAGGAATTCAAAAAACAATTTGAAAAGAAATAATTAACTAAGAGATACTATGACATAAAGATGAAAGAGTTCTTTGAACTCAAGCTGGGCAGCATGACAATAAATGCGTATGAAAGAAGGTTTCTAGAGTTGTTGAAGTATGTTCCTTTCATCAAATATGAGACTGTCAAAATTCAAAGATATTTGAGTGGACTGGTATCTGTCATTAGTGACAAGATCCAATATAATGATCCTAAAACTATGGAATAAACTATAAAGAGAGAAAAATGATTATATAATCAACAAAAGAAAATCCCACTTTCCAGAAGGCTTGGGAGGACAAGAAGAAGTTTAAGAAAGAGCAGAGGCAGAAGGGAAACACACCTCCCTTTTTCAAAAACAATCCTCAAGGACAACCATCTTTTAGAGAGAAAAGAATGGTTGAGGTAGGGGGACAAAGGCCAAGGCAGACGCCCATTCAATGTTGGGGCTGTCAGGGAGACCACAAGTATAAAGATGGTCCCCACAAAAATGGCAAAGTGAAAGCTGTACACAACGTTCAGCAAGATGAAACAGTGGAGGACATGGGCAGAAATGTACCCTGGATCTATGCAGCCCTGGAAAACAAGCAGGCATAATATCAGTCACATATGATTGAAGTGGAAGGTATGATCAACAACCACACCATTTCTATTTTAATTGATTCAGAGGCTAATCATAGTTATATAGATCCTAAGATGGTGGAAAGTTTGCATTTGCCAAGAAACAAGCATGGAAAATCTTGGTTAGTGCAGCTGGCTACAGGAGCCAAAAGAAAAGTTACTGAAATGGTTAAGTCATGTCTCATGGACATGAATGGACTGAGCACAAGGAAATATTTGAACATATTACCTTTAGGTTCCTATGACTGTCTAATTGGTATGGACTGGTTGGACCAACACCATGCCATTTTAGACAGCCATAACAAGGCATTCACTTGCCTGGATGAGGAAGGAAACCCAAGGAAAGTACACGGAATCCAAAGGGCAGTGACTATCAGAGAAATATCAACAATGTAGCTAAAAAAGTTCTACAGGAAGGGTTGTCAATTATTTGCAACCCATATGGAGGAAACATCTAAGGACAAGGTGCCAAATCTGGAGGACCATGCAGTCCTAAAATATTTTGAAGATGTATTCAAGGAGGTATCAGGACTACCCCCAAAGAGAGATACTGATTTCTCTATAAACCTGATGCCTAGAGAAACTCTAGTGTAAAACACGCCTTATAGAATGAGTACACCAGAGCTGAAGGAGTTGCAAATGTAGTTTGAAGAACTTCTGAAGAAAGGGTATATACGCCCAAGTGTGTCACCTTGGGGTGCCCCGGTCTTGTTCGTGAAGAAGAAAGATGGAACATTCATATTGTGCATCGTTTTCAAACAATTGAATAAAGTGACTATAAAGAATAAGAATCCTTTGCCAAGGATCGATGATCTCTTCGATCAATTGAAGGATGCCAAGATATTTTTAAAAATAGATCTTAGGTCAGGGTACCATCATGTAAGGATAAAGGATGAAGACATCAGCAAGACCGCCTTCAAAACAAGGTATGTTCACTATGAATTCACAGTGGTGTCATTTGGGTTATCAAATGCACCCATTGTTTTCATGTGCCTAATGAATGGTGTATTCAGAAAATATCTAGACAAGTTTGTCATAGTATTTTTGGATGATATCCTAGTGTATTCAAAGTCAGAGGAAGAGCATGAACATCATCCGAGGATGGTGTTGCGGGTGATAAGAGAGCACCAATTGTATGCCAAAATGAGCAAGTGCTCATTTTATCAAAAGAAGATCCATTATTTTGGGACATATCATTTCAGAGGAGGGGATAGCAGTGTACCCTGAGAAGATAGGGGCCATTAGAGGATGGTCAACACCTAAGAATGTGACATAATTCAGATCCTTTATGCTTCTAGCTAGCTATTACAGGAGATTCATTGCAGGGTTTTTGAAAATTGCTCACCCAATCACTTCATTACAAAGAAAAGGGGTGAAATTTCAATGGACAGGAGAATGTGAAAAAAATTTCTAGGAATTGAAACAATTGTTAACCAGTGCTCCAATCCTGAGGATTACAAATCCGAATGAATATTTTGTAGTGTGTACATATGCATGCAAAGAAGGACTGAGGGGATTCCTGAGTCAAAATGGGTTCGTGGTATGTTATGAATCCAGAAAGCTGAAGGATCATGAAAAGAACTATGCAACTCATGATTTGGAGTTGGCATTCATAGTGCACGCCCTGAAGAAATGGAGGCACTACCTCATGGGAAGGAGTTTGAACTGAGGACTGACCATAATAGTCCGAAGTATTTGTTTGATCAACCAACCTTGACTGCTAGGCAGAGTAGATGGTTGGAATTCCTTTGCCAGTATGACTTTGATATCAAGCACATCAAAGGAAATGAGAACAAAGTGGTTGATGCACTCAGTAGGAGAGTGCATGAACTGCATGCTACAACCATCAACATGTATCAGATAGATCTTCAAGGAAGAATATCTGAGGCTGCAAATTCAGATTTGCAGTACATGGAATTATTAACAAAATTGCAGCAAGGTAAAATGCAACAGAAGGTTGAGGATTATGAATTGAGAATTGATGGAATCCTTCGGTACATAAACATAATTTATGTACCTAATTCCCAAGAATTGAGAATTATGATCTTGAAATAAATGCATAATGTGCCTTATGTTGGGCACCCTGGATATCAGAAAACAATGATAGCAGTCAAGAGCCATTACTTTTGGCCAGACATGAAGAAAGAAATTGCATAGTACATAGCTAAATGCTTAAAATGTCAAAGGGTAAAGGCTGAGCATAGACACCCAGCTAGTTTGCTACAACCATTACCCATTTCTGAGTGGAAGTGGGAAGTGGTGACAATGGATTTCATCACAGGATTGCCTAGAATCGACAAACAACATGATTTCATTATGGTGATGGTGGAAAATATTACGAAAGCTGCCCATTTTATTCCATTGAAAACTACTCACAAGGAAACTAATGTTGCAGATATCTATATGAAGGAAGTAGCACGATTGCATGGCATGCCCAAGACAATTGTGTCTGACAGAGACCCAAAATTCATCTCAAAGTTCTGGAAAGGGTTATTCAAAGGATTCAGAACATATCTGAACTTCAACACAACCTATCATCCAGAGTCTGATGGGAAAACAAAGAGGGTGAACCAGGTGATAGAGGACATATTAAGGATGTATGTGATGGAAAAACCATCTAAATGGGAATATTATCTACACTTTGTAGAATTTGCTTACAACAATGGGTATCAAGCATCATTGAAGATGAGCCCATTTGAAGAACTTTATGGTAGAAAGTGAAACACCCCAGTAAGCTGGGATAACCCAACTAATATGGCAGTGGTTGGGCCAGAGTTGCTCAAGGAAATGGAAGAGAAAATTTTGAAGATTAAATAGAATTTTAACGCTGCCCAAGACAGGCAGAAAAGTTACACTGATAAGAACAAAAACCACAGGGAGTTTAAAGTGGGTGATCATGTTTTCTTGAAAGTAAAAGCCAACAAAAGTTCCACGAACCTGGGAAACTGTTCCAAGTTGGCATCCATATATTGTGGACCATTTGAAATCCTAGAAAGGATTGGACCAGTTGCTTATATGCTTGCATTGCCTGCATTCATTACTGTTCATAATACATTTCATGTTTCATTGCTCAAGAAGTATGTACCTGATCCTAATCATGTGATTCAGGTGGAGTAAGAAGGCGCCTTGCAAGTGCATTCAATTTGCATATTGGACAAGAAGAGAAAGAAACTCCATAATTGATCCATAGGGCTTGTAAAGGTCCATTGGACCTGGTATGGTCTCGAGAACGTGACATGGGAGCATGAGGATGATATGTGGGAAGAGTACCCACATCTTTTTGAAGATTTTGAAAATCTTGCTGATATTATGTAAATGAGTTGCACCGAGGACAATGCAAAAATAAGGGGAGGGGATTGTAATATCCCAGTGATCCGTAGGATCTTTTAATGACTATGGTTGAGTTTTAATTTTGCATGTGTTAATTAACCATTTGAGAAACTTAATGAAAGAATGAGGAAAATAGAGGAATTAGGACAGACATATACACATATGCATATCTGAAATGAAGTAATCAACAACAAACCATAACACGAGGATTGATAACGGAGTTCGGCACAATGTTGCCTACGTCTCCGGGCCTTTGTATCTGTGGGGGAGGCTTCTTTATTTCTGTTCAAAAGCTCAAAAGTACATCGTAGCAGTGCCAATTGGCTACAAGACTGATTTGGTCATGTTCTTCCAGATCTCTAGAACCCTGCAAAGAAAACGACACACAAAACGAACGTCCGGAGCTCCCATAAATGGCCCGCAAGCGTCTGCTCCTCAATAGCTTCCTTGCATAAAAATGGCTTTGGCTTGGCTTCCCTTCAGCATAACTCTGCTCTGACTGTCCTCCATGGCCTGAAACATGCCTGGTTTATATAGATCTGAAGTTGGTTATCCATCCCCAACTTCCTCCCAAAATTTGGGCTCCAAAAATACCCAATATCTCCCAAAAATGATCAAAATCCACTAATATCAGGCAAAAATCAATTAAAATCCCAATACATTGGGAAAAACCCACTTTTGAATGAATAATTGGGTGCAGCCCCCAAACTTGCGCGCGCTCCTGGTCATATCGGGCCATGTGGCCGAGCGCTAGCCCCTCGGGCTATGCACTGGCCCTTCCCTCACGCTCTAGCTCCTGGTTTTCTGGCATGGTCAAAGGACCGCGAGCTAAAAAATTTACCCATGCCCAAAATGGTGGATGGCCCCGGTTCTATTGGGTGGTGGTTACATGGTGGCGCGGGACCCCAGGGCTGGCCCTTATCCACTCCCGCGCTCCTGGTTATATGGAACGGTCATATATCAAATAACATACCGTGGGCTGGGGCTAAGCCCCAGCCCTTTCCGCCTTCGGTTAATCCTTCTAATAAACTTAAATAAATTCGTTGCCGCATACATAATAAGAAATACCATTGGAGCGGACAATTAGCCTGATCCTGCCAGTCCGTTGCCCGGAGGAGAGGTCGGGGGTTCGACCCCGGTGGAAACCATAAAATTTTACATAAACCACGAACCAACCACAGGGTGCCACGTGGCAGCCCATGACTGGGCCACGTGGCACCTCAACACCCAACCAAAAACTGCCAAGTGTCGAATGTCGGATGGTCCACATCACCTGCCACGTTCCCTGTCACCGTACCTTCCCAGTCTCCTGCTGACGTCATCCCGTGCCACGTGTCACCCTTACAGTGGTGACACGTGTCACCCATAGATTGGTCCAACTGTACCTGTCATGCTCCATCACCTTCCACATGTCATCTCCAGGAACTGCCACGTGTCATCTCCAGGAGTTGCCATGTCATCTGTACGACCATACATATTGTACAGTCAGCATGCCACATGGAACTGTACAGACTGTACAGTCAACATGCCACATGGAACTGTACGGACTGTACAATCATCCCCTTTTTTTGCCTGTTTGGGTTTTCGGACAGAACGCGATATCTTTTGCATACGGAGTCCGTTTGATGAAGTAAATATATGGCCGGAATCAGGAAGATGAGATGGACACAATGGCGCTGGTTTTGTTGGATTCCAAGCACTTTTAGTTTTGAGCCTTTTTTAGCCCTGTCAGGCTTCTGGATCCGATTCTGGATCACACCTCCCCACTAAAAGACCTTTTGGTCCCCAAAAGGTTACTGACCAGTCAACAAGCTCGGGATAGGACACCCGGCTTGTCCTCTGTCTCTGAACTCTGTCCTGTGCACCTGTCTCATCAAGATCAACTGTAACACAATTATGACAACTGACAGTATATTGTTAGCCATTTGAACCCTGTTACATCTTACTGAAGCCACTATCATCCATGTAGAAAACATTACTAATGACAGCATCAAAAAGACGACTGCAAATGAGCTGATATACTTGAAATATTTGCACGA
>ML794020.1:163617-179012 GCA_009831015.1 Picea engelmannii
TTCACCTCCTCAAGAAGGCTTTAAAGGTGAAAGTTCAAGAACTTTTGTTGAAAGTTCAATCCCTCCAGCATGCAAGGCTTGTGTTCAAGATGAATGCAAATGTGTGAAACAAAAGAGTTGTGACAGTGATGAGGACAAGAACATTGTTGATGGTCTTCAAATGAGAGCTTGTAACTCTTCAAATTCACCTCCTCAAAGAGGCGATCAAGGTGAATGTTCAAGGTATAATTCTGCTTATCATTCAGTTGCTTTTGATTATGTTAAGCATGATAAATTTGTATGTAAAAA
Organism: Picea engelmannii; assembly: GCA_009831015.1. Taxonomy (NCBI): domain Eukaryota; kingdom Viridiplantae; phylum Streptophyta; class Pinopsida; order Pinales; family Pinaceae; genus Picea; species Picea engelmannii. The sequence goes on from ML794020.1 coordinate 163,906, forward strand.
TGGAAGAAAGAATCCATGTACATATTGTGGTTTATATAACCATCATATTTCAAAATGTTGGAAAAGATTAACTGCTTTCAGGAAATTTTATAAGCAAAGACAACGTGAAAAGAGGATGCAAAAGATTTGCACTCATTGTCAGAAGAGGGGTCATCTCATCGACCAATGTTGGACATTGCATCCAACTACTCATCCACAACATAAGAAGCAGATGGATAAAGAGATTGGCAAGAATGGAAGAGGAGATTCCATCATCGATGTGAGTCAAGATGATTCACAAGAGGACGATTTTCAGCGGAAAAAGTCACCATTGAGTTGGCTTGGTAAGAAATGGTTGGATTTCTTGAGCAAGTAAGGCTTGCATTTTCTGTTGTAGATGCATATTTCAGCCTTATGTATGCATTTATGTCGAGAGTATGACAAGTTGCAGCAGTTTATCACAACTTGTATGATGCAAGTTTGCATGTGAATGCAATTCGTGTGAAGGCATTCTTGTTGTTGCATAACTTCGCCAGGAGGATGTAAAAGTGGGATATGATGTTCACTTGTTACAGCCATGTATATTTTTCATATTAAGCTCTTATGTACCCACATGTTTCGGTTTTATGTACTTATGTTTGTACTGGAAGGAGAGTTGAATAGGCATGCACATGCATTTGTTTTTGTGTATGTGTAAGCAGTGAACCTGGTGATAGTTTATCATGAATGATTCATGATTTTAACATGATTGTGTATCATGTTTGTCGACTTGTCATTGGGAAGGTTGATGTTTCAAATGAGTCTCGACTGGTGTCGATGTTGTCTTGATGACTATGTTGTGTCGATCATGTTTTTTGACTTGTGTTTAGTCGATGGTGTTTGTTGACTTGTAAGTTGATTTTGAGTACACCGAGATGCAGGAAAACACCATGTGCTTTGATGAAGTACAAGATGCGACAGTTTGTTTGAAGAGCAAAAAGACTTTGTTGGCATCATTTTTCAGTCTTGTATAATTTGTTTTCAAGATTGATGGTTTTCTTGGCTTGTGACAAGATGTCGCAGGAAAGTTTTTGCAGCCATTGGAGAGCTGATTGTTTTGACGCAAAAGAGTTCGCAAGAAGGACTTGATTCTCAGTGGGAAGGTTGGCAGTCTTCCAAGCACAGAGAGAACAGTGGGTCAACAACAGCCAGATAACAGTGGTTGAAGGACATAGCCAGTTGTAGTGCAAGGCATGTCAAAGTATCCAGGTGATTATCAAAAGACTTTTCAAGTAGAATTGGTTGATAGAACTTGAAAGCAGAGGTGTATTGAATCTCAGACAGATAATCATAAGATTTTTTGGGTCCAAAAGCCTTTTAGTGGGAAGGTGTGATCAAAATCTGGACCAGGGGTCAAATTTTAGCTCAAAAATCGACATTCTTGGAATTGCTTCAAAAAGAACGAGAGCGTATCCCTCGTCGTCACGAACCCAGCGCAACTTGTTTCGTCTCAAACGGACGTCGGGAGCGAGAGATATTGCGATCTGTTCGAATCGTCAAACAGGTAAAAAAATGGGACGCTGACTATGCAGTCCGTACAGGTTGACGTGGCAGAGGTGACATGGCTTGACCGTACATGCTGATGTGGTAGAGATGACGTGGCCTTCACTCATTGGCAGATTTGGGCGAATCATTTGACGACACGTGGCATGGTTTGGGCAAATTATGAGGTGCCACGTGGCCCAGTCATGGGTTGCCACGTGGCACCCCTTTATTGGCTATGGTTTGTTTATTAAAATTTTATTGGAGTCCGTGGGGTTCGACCCCCGGACTTCCCCACCGGTGTAAAGCTTTGGCAATGGCCTCCCTACCGACGCGCCATACATTGTTTCCTATTATCTATATGGATTCAAATGTATTTAAATTTGCATATTGTTGGCAACGGCGGGGGGGTCGGCCCGGGGCTTAGCCCCGACCCCCGGTTCTATGCCTTTATATATGATCATGCCCTCCGATTAAATGGCGCACGGTGTTTTAAATGTATAGCCCGTGGTTGCATTGTTTACCATATGACTGATATACATAACATGGAGCGCGTGATTTGGTTAAGCCCGCGGTTTTATATGCTATTGCCATATGACCCTACACAGAGCTTTGGCGCGGGTTTTGGTATTTCAACAGGAGTTAGCCCCCGGTTATATCAACATTTCATATGACCGATGGTCATTTGCGCGCGGGAGTTAGTTTTTAAAACGGTTAACAACCAATTATATGCCCAACACTTGGCACATTTTCATTCGTTTAAAACTCTTGGCCCTTTTCGGATGAGCGCGCGGTCGTATGGATGACCCATATGCCCAACGACTTGGAGGTTGGGGGTTTTTAGTTTCGTTAACAGATCGACAGTTTGCACCGTTATGCGGTTGCGCACCGGTGCTGGGTTTAAACACGAATTTGGAGCGTGTTTTGGGTTCAAGCACACAGAGGTGCATTTTGGCGAACCAGAGCCAGCAAGCTTGAAGGAAGAGAATGGCAAGAGGCCTATCTTTCTCATTTTTTGGTCGATTGAGGTGCCGTAAAAGCCCAGCTAGGGGTTTTTGGACGTCCTGAATCCATTGGCACTATTATCAAGGCCATTTGAAGACTTCTTTTGCAGTTTTTTAGCCATTGAAGTTTCAGCAAGCTCTAGGGAGCTTGAAGCCCTCATTGATTGAGGACATGTTTTGGTGAGTCCAAGTTTGTTTTCTATGATTGAATAGTCATTTTTGGCTAATTGTTATGCTATGAACACATTGAGATAGGTTTCAGAGGCATTTGAGGACTTTTACAGGTGTTTTTTCCAAAGAGAAGCTCAGTAAAGCTTATGGCCACATGTAGAAGAGGTCATGCCCGGATAAGCCATGATCCGTTTTCAAAGTTTTATTAGTCATTTTTGGGGTTTTTATGTGTTCTGATCCCAATGGTACAGTCTGTTTTTCCATTGGAGTTGAGCAGCAGCTTGTAAAAGAACTTTTGACAAATTAATCCCAGAGAGCCAAGTCCATTGATGGAGGCTCAAGGAGATGTAGCCCGGAGAGGGGTGAACTCCTTTATCATCTTGTTCTTGTTGTGAGTTTGATGGTTTATTTGCTGCAAGTTATGTTGCTGTGTATTTATTGAAAGTACATATATAACCATTTAAAAAAAACATATTCTCACATATAAGCATTTACAACAAGATACATAAATTTGGCACATAAATTATTCTTGCATATTTTTAACACATGGAGCAAGGTCCTGTAAAGTTTTATTTTAATGAAGTAGAGGGTGCTTTCATAGCATAACAAGTCAGCCTTCTATTTTTAGATCACATTTCCATCCCCAACAACATGTGTAATCTCAAACATTACGGTCTCACAACTCTGGAAGTTGGGAGTACACAATGACTTGCCACACCATATTCTTCAACCTATTTACCCAAAACTTGAGAGTTCTTAAGGTTCTAAATTAATAGAGTTCTATCTAGATAGATGGATCTATTCTTCTTTTTTTTTAAAGGTAAATAGATATACATTTGTTTATTGATGCTAATATTCAATTATTGATCGTGGTAGGGGATTCAAAGCTTATTATAGGAAAAATGGTTATTAAGAATATTTCCATTGATCATACTCTGGATTCAATGTTAGATCAAGAAAAAAAAGAGGTGCTTGCATTTAATAGCATTAGTTTCTTTCACATATTTCAAGAGAATAATGAAGTGGTATTAATTTTGCTAATAAAACCACCCTTTTAAAATAGGGGTTATTATCATCAATGGGAATGAGATCGATCTACCCATTCCATAGCACATCAACATGAGGTTTAAGCCACATAACAAAGATTTAAAGTGTCACATGGCTCAATGTCAGGTCATTAGAGCATATCACAGAGGAATTTATGAGAAGAGATGAGGGTATACATGTCACATGATCACAACTATGCATTTGCATAATTATGAACTTTGGAGAAATGTATTCTTTGATTGTGGTGGGATTAAGTCTCTAGAAATGCAAAGCAAGAATCTATGGTTAACAAGATCCCTAGCAGGATATGTCTTTTTGTTGGGGGTATCCCTTCTTAGTTTAATGCTTCAGAATTATGGTGATCCCACTCCTCTGGTAACGAGGGCAGGGGAGATATCAATTGTTGACTTTGGATATTTGTTGGGAAGTTCTGTTAGTATAATTCCTATATTCAATTTTCGTCTTTTCATGCTCTTGCACATCAAAGTTGTGTATTTGTTAATAATTCTTAGTTCTGGGAAGTCACAGGATCATATTTGGTTTCCTCATATTAGGGGGGTATTTGTTTCATTGTGCTTCATAGTGGATTTTCATAATTTTATTCCGAGAGGAGGTTTGTTCTATGGGTCTTCAGTAAATGCTTCCAAATACCATTGGTTTGGTGATTCTAAATCTCGTTTTCTCTCTTTGGCATTTCTCTCTCTGTTGGGCTTGGGCGTGCCATGTTTTGTGGTGTTTTTGTAGGTGAAATGGTACTCTCTTTGTTACTCTCACACAATGGATTATCGAGAACTGAATGATATTATGAGGGTTATAAGGAATCACGAAGAAGCCATTCGGGCCAATAGGACATCAATTTTCATAGCAACTACAAATATTTGTGAGAATGAGCATAAGTAGTCACTCAAGTTGCAATAATTATGATCAGAATTGTACATAAGAATCATCAAATGGGAGTCCTAGAAGCATAATGTAAAATGATCTGGATGATGGTGATTAACATGAGAAAGGGAGATCATTAATGGGCATCAAATGAGGTCCGATCTATGAACTCAAATTATGACAAGTTGAATGAGGAAGAAACAATGTACCAACTTGATGACATAATGAAAATTGAACAACCAACTCGAATATGGAAATGCACCACTAGAAGAACGGGTGAGTATACATGAGTTCTATTAGTCTTTTGTGTTTTGTAGGGTTATTAGATTTCTAGTTTATTTTGTAGAATATATGTCTGAGTAAATTTGCCTATGGACATTAACTAGGCTATGGACATTATTAGGTTAGGCTTGAGACTCATAGATTGTAACAAATATTGCTATTATTGGACCTCAACTAGGCTATGGACATTATTAGGTTAGGCTTGAGACTCATAGATTGTAACAAATATTGCTATTATTGGACCTCTTTGAAATACTTTTGATTGTACTCTCTATAACTTTGATGTAAACTTTTTTTATTAATATAAATCTCGTAATTACTATTAAGAAAAAAAGATGAATATTTTTCTCTCATCTAAATTATATTAAACTCTTAATAAATATGTTATTAAGAATCTAAACTCTTAATAAATATGTTATTAAGAATCTGTTTTTATGAAATTAGATTACATTTTATTTTTATTTTTCAACAAAATATTTCATAAAATATCCATTTCATTGATTCTTATTTTTATTTTTAACAAAAAAAACCACTCAAATAATCTTTAAATTTCACTATAACTATAAGTCTTTAACGAAAACACTCGAATAATCTATAAATAACATCTAAAATGTTCAATGCTCTATCGTTGAGGATGGGTAGAGGCACTCTCAGATTTTCATTTTTTACATAATCTACAGATAATTCCAGACTTCGCCACAGTCTGTCTGCACCCAAAAAGTATAATAACTTGGAAAATCTTAACGTTTTCTGAAATATAACATTAAAACATTATATTAATATGATTTGTTGACATCGAAAATGTATGATAGCTTGGAAATTCTCAGTGTTTTCCCTCACACTATCCTCGCTTTTTCCCTTTTTATTGAATCCCTTTAGGGGGCGTAGATTTTCCACTTAAATCTGCAAATCGAATGGTGGTGGTCCGTTTTTCGGCATGGTTGCACTGTAACAACGTCCTCCAAACACAACCACTTGACCACTGTTGAGACTCCCATTCTTGGGAGTCGCTGGGGACAAACCCAGTCAGGTAGTTGCAGGACTGGAGATTATTAACCACAGCCCGAGTCTCCATAGCTACGTTGTGCAATAAAACTTTCATTTTCATAGTCAATAGAAATGCAGATAAATAAAAATATTTGTTTTAATTAATTGTGAAAAACAAAGTTATACCAAAAGCGAATAAAAATGAAAATAAACAAAAAAAATTTGTTTTAAATAATTGTGAAAAACGAAGTTATACCAAAAAATTTGGATAAAATAGAAGTCAAAGAGCGACTCATTACTATAGTCCCCCCTAAAAATGAAAAAAATTAAATTATTCCATATGTAAGTTAAGACGAGTCTTAGTTAGCAAGCCTCCAATGCTATAGGAACACTACCCTCATCTTGGAAAGGAGAGTGCACAAATTCTTGCATACACTATGTGGAGAGATACCATATGACCCACATAATAGTAATGATGGTAAGGGGTGACCTCTTTCCTTGCTAAGATAATAGACCAAATGCATACTTCCCAATCATTTTGAGGTGCTAACTTCATGCAAATTACAAATATTAATAGCATAGATCCATCTTAATTCCAGTTCTACAAAGGGTGGAGAGGGATAAAATCTCTCAAAGTGCAGTAAATTGTTTAGTTGGTTTAATTAGGTTAAATCTCATACATACAATTTTCATTTTCATTATTATTATTATTATTATTATTATTTAAGAGTAACACGTGTCACCTCCGAATTGAATTTAAGCACGTAATCACACATTACATCGATCTAATACTGGGGTAGACTGTGCCTCTCTGCTCAATAATTACATTGTTCTTGCTAGAGTTGTTCAAACTATCTATTTATCTCGAAGAAACATAACTTGTATATGGTATAAGAGTAGCATTGTACTCTTGAGTAGCTTCTAATTTTGCATCTCATCCATTGCAAATAAACTCCAACATATAAATCTGCTTTTAAATTTCTACTATCATTTTGGGGTAGACTAAATACCCTGGAAATTGTTTGAGTTGGAAATCTTTCCATGCAAGAGATGATTCTTCAAGAAAGAGATGGATCTTGAACTGATTTAGTGAATTACTTCAACAATATCCAAACTTGGATATCCTTTCAATCTTTAATAACGACCTTCTCCATCTACTAAGATTGAAGTGCATTTTAACCTAACATTGTATTTTTTTTCCCGAAAAGGATTGAATAATGTGTGTGCATGAGTGATGTTGACAACCCTTACAATCATGCGAAATTTATATAGTAGTAGAAACGTTTTATATTTTGGTTGTTTTTTGGTAACTTTTTCCATTTGATTTTACTCGAAATCGGGTGATGAATGGTTGGATTTGCAGATTTGAGTGGCTAAGTTTGTATAATCGGAGTGCCCTAGGGGTTTTTCAGCACGATGAATCCATTTATGCATTCATAAATACAATTTAAACAATAGAAAATAGAGATTTTGTCCAAATTTACATCGTCGGATTCCGACCAGAAAACCCAAAAGGTAGAATGTTTAGCCAACACAGAAATTTGTTGGGCAGTGGAAGAAAAACAAAGAATAAAAAATGAGAACAAAAAAGCAAACACATCACAACAACAATCACACAATTGACAGAGTGATTTATGTGGAAACCTAATGAGGGAAAAAAACATGGGCAATGATAATCGATATTCTTTTATTCAAGGGAGAATTACAATAGCCAACCCAGGCATACAACCATCCTCTCCTCTCATACACACAACACCTCAGTATTGTGTCTTGCTCTCACACACTCTCTACACATTGCACACACACCTCTATGGGCATGCTCATATATATAACATCTATCACTTAGTTACACATAATGATCATGAATAGATCACATAGTTACACGAACAATTCATAAATAGATTGCATGCATGCACATTAACATAGTTGCATGCATGTGCATGTGACCACATGAGAAAATTCATTGGCATGTTTCCAAAAATCTCCACCTTGACAAAAATTTACCTGATATATCATTCCCTTAATTAATTCATCACCTTTTCTGCAAGCCAAGAGAAGCCAAACACCATCACAACTCTGCAACTTCTCTGGCAATATCGTTACGTGAACATGCATGCACGATTCACTCCAGCATGGACCTTTTTGTCTCCATCAGTAACCTGTCTAATAAACTGATGCACTTGTCCAAATCTTATGAATCATAACCACAAACCAAATCATTGCAACCACTGTAGGTGATACTTGTGCTTCTGTGTTTGAAGCACCCATTTCCATGCTCTTCACCTGGTTTTTCCATGTGTCTACTGACACCACCAACTGCATGTGAAATGTCGACCATTTCTCCATCGCAATCATCAAACTTCCTACTAACATATAATACTCGAGACATACAACCCTTTTCTTCTTCATCAATTAGGACATAAACATAAAGAGAACTTACAATGGAAAGCCAAAGGGATTTTACCAGTTTCACATTATTCATACTGAATTTCCTGAGTATCTTCACCACATAGTTTTGTTGTGATAAACATGCTTACCATATTTCTTGTCTCTGGTAATTTCCATGCCCAAGATTTATTTTGTTGCTCCCAAATCCTTCATAACAAACGTCCTAACCAACTGAGCCAACCTGTTGACCTCAACCATGCTTGTGCTTGCAACAAGCATAACATATAACACCAAGATAATGAATATCCCATAAACAAAATGGTTATACTCACTTCCTGTAAAATTTGTCTCACCATGAAGGAATCAAACATCTTGTACCATTTGCCTAGCATGCTTCAGGCCATACAATGATTTTTTAGTTTACAAACAAATCTTTTGTTGTGATTATGAAATAATCGTTCCGGTTGTTCCATATACATCCCCTTATCCTAAACAATCCATGTAAAACAGTTTTAACATCTAACTGTACTATCACAACCAATGCTAACACAACATGAATAGAAACAAGCATTTAACAACCGGTGAGAAACTTTCATGGAAATCAATACCTTCCAAATGCCTTTCTGCTACCAGTCATGCTTTGAACCTTTCATCTTTTACTATGTTTGATTTTATAAAAGGAGATACATCAAACACTGCATCTTTGTCCATGACAATTCTGTGGGTAGTAGGATCCCACAGTCTGCACCCCTTAACATCATCACCATATCAAAGATCTACCTATTTGATCTGATTCCTTCTTAGATCGATGATAAAAAACATAAGCATCACAACCGAATAATTTTACATTTGAGTATTACCAGATGACATGTTCATACCTCTTCCCGAATCTTCCTGTCTTTTGCAACTGATGGTGGTCAATTTACTAGATAGCACAACCGCTTCTTTCCACAACTATTGTTGCAACTTGGCATTACTGAACATGCCTATTCGATCCCAACTTCCTTGCAATACTTTCCAAGTTCCATGGATATGAATCTACCTTCATCATATATTCTCAAACACTTGATTGACCTGCCAACACATCAGCCTTTCTACAAACCCAACTTTATAACCTGGACACATTGCTCCACCTCGAACTTTGCATTCGAACAACTTTGACCAAATTCGGCCAAGTCGACCAAGTAAGTCTTCACCACTTACCTCCATGCCCATTTACAATGGAGCTCACCAAGCCTTTTATAGGCTTCATTACATGCAATCCATGGACACAATACCACGAGATACCCAAAACACATGGACCCGAAAAACCACCTGCTTTGACCTAAAAACATATTTAACTCATTAACTCTTTCACCGAGTCACGGTTAACCCAACATACATGCCCCCCCCACATATTTAATCTACCTAAATCTATGTCTAGACTTTTGATGGGTGACCTGATAAACCAGGGGTACGCATAGCTATCCAGGTCTTATAGACATATGCCCATTTACATGCAATCAATAATTTCTACAACTCCAAAGTAAACAAAACTTTTTTTTTTCACGGTGACTCAACCATCACCGTCCTGCACCTTCTATGTGAACACAGGTGGAGAGAAACAATAGACATACAAAACTTCATCAACCATACCTGTAGCTGAATTTGCTTCTTTTGTGGAGTCCTCTTTGGATGCTTGTTGTCTTTTCCAACAATCCTTCTTGAGATGGCCAGATTTGCCAAAAAACCTACATTTTGCATTACCCTTACTGTCTTTTAACTTAGACCTGGATGTACCTTTCTCATCTTTCCCTCCTTCTATAGATCGACCTCTGACCATCATTGCTTCTATTGTTGAGGTTTCTTTATTGGATCTTTTCCTCATCTCCTCAGACAATAAAGTTCCCACAACAGTGTCATAATCAATAGAATCCGTTGTGTTAAACGACACAATTGTGACCAGATGATCCCAAGACTCAGGAAAAAAACACAATAGCGTAATTTCCTTGTCCTCATTTTCAAACCTTACTTCCATACTAGTTAATTGAGAGTATTGAAAACATTCAAGATATCAACAATTTCCATACCTTCTTTCATCCGCAAGTTGTACAACTTCCTCTTCAATAAGATTTTGTTTAACAAGTTCTTTGTCATATACAAAATCTCTAGTTTGGTCCACAAACTTGATGTTGTCGCCTCTTCAACGATGTTAAACAACACCTCATTTGCTAGACACAAACGAATAGTATTGAGGGCTCTTGCATCCAGATCCTCCTAGTCCTCATCTGTAATGCTTGTCGGTTTCTTTGACTTTCCAACCAAGGCTTTTTGCAATCCTTGTTTCACAAACAGATCTCACATCTTGAGTTTCCATAGCGCAAAGCTATTCTTACCATTGAACTTTTCCACCTCAAAATTGGAACTCTGCACTTTTTCCATTAACAAAAAAAACTGTCCAAACTAAACTTATAATACTAATATTTTTATAATGAAAAAGCAATGATAAAATATAGTTGAAAAAAGTTTAATCCAATATATATATATATATAAACTTTTTTTTAATTCCACTTATACATCCACCCCTTCATATTAAAAAAATTAATACCTACTTATATAATGTTTACCCAGGGGAATCTTCATTCATAACAAGGCTGTGTGGTAGTGCAGTCCCTGCCAAGGAGGTTAGAAAGAAAATTGTGGAAAATGGGGTCAAATTGTAAATGAAACGAAGTGTTTGGTGCAAAATGTATATCAGGGAAATGTTGTGCAAAATGTATATCACGGAAGATAGTGCAAAAGTAAATGACGGTCGACAGACACAACAACATCTAATTTTTGAAAGTATATAGCAAACCTAATTTTTTTGAAAGTATATAACAAAGTAAAAAATTTGTTGACAGTGCAAGATTAAATTTGGAAATTTAAATGCATTTTCCATATGGACTGGTGAAAGATAAAAATATATGATGACATAAAATTAATAGGAGATAAGCAATATAAAAATTTAAATGCATTTGTGAACATGGGGTATATGTAAATGACGCTTGCATTGTTGAACACCATTTATTTTCAAATATATAAAAAAAGAAAAGTGTGTAACATATAAGAGAGTAGATGAATTTTCCATACAGACTGCTGAAGGATAAGAATAAAAGTCTAACATATTAAAAAACAAATTCATTTGTTATACAGAATGCGGAAAGATAAGAATAGAGTCTGTAACATATAAAAATTTAAATGCATTTTTTATTCCAAGTATGTCAAAAAATGAAAGTGTGTTACATACTACTACAAATTTTGAAATATACCAAAAAATTAAAGTTTGTTACATATAAACCGGAATTTCAATGCGTTTGTCATGTAGACTGGGATTGGGGCTCCTGTGGACCATTAGAGAAATATGTACAAGAAACCGGATTGTGGAAAGAAGATAGAGTGCAATAGCTGCAAAAGAAAATAAATGGAAAGGTATAAGTGTTTGCCTATACATCTGTATTTAAGAAAGTGGAATAACCAGGCTGAGAAACAAAGAAAGATGCAATGACTAAACTTACAGTGAGGGTACATATAAGCGCTTTGGATATTTTCTTGCGGCTGTCGTTTCATTGATGTCGACGATGACTACGGTTTCAAGGATGTTCTCTACAACTATTGGAATGCCGGGAACTTTCTGTTGTCTTTCGTTGGCGGCCTGTTTCAATTGCCTTTCGACCCATTCTTCAATATAGCTTCTCATTGGGGCGACGTTGATCTCATTATGGATTTTGATGTTGAAAACTTCATTTTCTAATTCCTGGAAGTCGATAGAAAGATTAGAGAGAGCCTGATGAATTTCCTCATTCTGTACTGCATATTTGACTAGCCAGTCATGGACGTGAGCTTGATCAAATTGAAGGATGCTGTAAAACTTTTCCAGGGACAAGGTATTCAACATAGAAACCTATTTATCGAAATATTGCCTAGTTAAGGGCAAGGAGTTTGCGATTAAGAGGGGGTCTTAGAAGTCGTTGGTTTTTCCTGCTAAGTCTATATTTGACAGCTTTGTGAATAATTTATCTTTCTTCGCTATGGCTTGTTCACATGAATGAACAATGAGACGCGGGTTCTTTACTTTTTGTTTCCAACATGCATTCAATTGGCCGATTCGGTTTTTGGATGGAAGATCTTCTTCTCTTCTTTTTGTTTCTATCATATTGTTGACAATCTTGCCAAAAGGGATGACCGTTTTTAAAAATAAATTTTCTTCATCTTTTAATTCGGCTTGCAAAAGCTCGAGCAAGCTATGTGCCCTGGTTCCAAGGGAAGTGACGGTTTGTGATATTTTCCACGCCTGGGTAACCATTTCCATTCTTTTTTTGATATTGTTCTCCACATATCCTTTACAAGATGCGAGCAGGGTGGAGGATGCTTTTACATTGGGTGCAGGGGTGCCAGGCATGGCTATTGCCAAAGGATTGACAAGCAATGGAATAGGAATGAAAGCATCTTCCAATTCCTTGACTTGGTCCTTCAGTTTGACATTCCGGGTCTCGATGCGTCCAATGAAATCATGAAGTGATTCTCCGGTCCTGGTGTGAAGTTGATAGATTTGGGATGGCTGCATGTTGGCAACGTCAACCTCAGAACGAGATTTGACTTTGATATTTTTAACATTTGTTTTCTCAAATATCAATCTTTTGTTTCGGCTATAAAAAACAACGCTCTGGAACACGAAGGATTCATCTTTGTCAATATTTTGGGTAACGAACATGTCCATTGGATGGCTATGGTGGATGTTGTCTTGGGGCTGATCAAGGAAGGGGAACATGGCATCCATATCAGTGTCAACTTCCATGTTCTGACTCTGAATTTTCGGCTCTTCTGCCTGACCCACATTTTTTTTCTCTTCTTCTCTACTGGAAGCTTGTGAGAACTATCAATTTTAGAGTGAGGAGGGTCGTTATCTCCTCTTCTGTTTGAATAACTATGGGTTTCTTTGTTACTGTGATGGGTCATTGGAGCGATGCTCTGGGATGTGGTACTTTTTGGAGTGGTATTTGTGGATTGAACAATCTTGTCACTGGGGCCTTTCCCTTGTTGCATGCACAATTTAGTAGAGCTTTGCACTGTCTCTACGTCCCCGGTATCAGAGGCAGGACCGTCACTGTCTCTTTTTTTTGGGCAGGTGTTTATTTACAAAACAATCGCCGAGGCCAAGTGATTGTAAATGTTGTCTAAAAATATCATAGGGGTCGAATCCTCTTATGTCTTCAGCATATCTGAAGTTGGATATGCTAAAATGTGCTGTGAAATCGTCAATTTTTTTGACGTTTTTCAAGACGAACTCCCCTATTTTCCAAGGCAGAGGAATGAACTGTTTTTTCTTCTTCCTTTGGAATAGATGGAACCAGTAGCTGTATTGACGTGCTACTTATGCAATAAAAATTATGTTTGTAATGTGAAATGGAAGGAGAGCAGGTTGTTTCGTGGAGCCAAAAATTCTTATGACAGTGTAATTATCCAAATGTTGGAGTGCCCCCTTATTGTCCAAAAAACTAGTTGCCTATTCAGATATGCAGGGAGCATTTTCTCCTAACAACAAAAATTTGAAAACAGACAGGAAGCCATTAAAAACCTCATAAAAACAGTGGGAAGCCTTGTGCTTCCACAAGGCCTGGTACCAGAACGTTACTGGGTGGAATTCGCAGTTCAATTTTTTGGACAGAGACAGTTGCGGAAATTGACAGGAATGTGCTATTACAAAAACTAAATAGGATGACATATAAAATTTCTTTTCCCTTTTGTAGCTTGACAATTGGGAAGAGATTTCATGGGAAATTAACCTGCCCCAATCAAAGAGGGATTTTTCGTTGACTGTGAAATACAAAATATAAAGAGCCATGCGAGAAACAATACCTATGGCCTCTTGTCCCGTTATTCTTGTAAATAGCCAAGAAATTTCCCGAAATGGATTTCTAAATGAACTAACCTGCATACTTGTAATATCTTTAGGAACTAGATTCGACCTTTCCAAAAAATGGGGCAAGAGGTCCAAACCGTTATTATGCTTTGCTAGGAATTGTTTGTAATATTCTCCTTTGAATGTCAATGTTGGCTCGGGAAATTTCAACATCTGGCGGAAGACCTGAGGTGACAAAGAAACATAAGAGTCGTCGTGCAGTGGAATAATTATTTTCTCTGCAATAAATTTATCGGCGCACCAAGAGACCAGGTCCTTACAGTAAAAAACCTCAGGGACGCAGCCTGCATGAGCAATCCCGGAGGTCCAAATTACTTGGTTCTCTGCGGTAGGGGTTGAGTAATAAGAAAATTCCCTGGACCAGTGGAAGTTCTCGTCCTCACGCCCGGAGGTTTTCACTGTATCTCCATAGAACTGGTGCCGAGATGATGCCATAGGTTTATGAGAAGGTTTCTTTGCTACAGATGATGGTTTAAATGAATTGTTAGAGCGAATAATGTAACGTTTTGCTAAATCTTGGTTAAATGCTTGTGAATGGGAAAGCTCCTCGAGCCTTTCGCTGATTAATGACAACCTGTATTAGTGGTGCATGATGCACTATTAGCAGTAAAATTTATTTATTGCATATTTAGAAATGTGAACGTGGCAGGTAAGATGAAGAGCAATTAAAGAATGGAGGTTTTGTGAACGTGCGAAGGGCACGTCGTGTGAATGGGATTTCATGATTTTGAAATGAACACTCGCAAGGGATAATATAATCCGCCCGCAAATTTTGGTTTAATGTGCATGAATACGAGATGTCCTCGAGCCTTTCGCCCATAAAAGACAATATATACTGTTTCTGCATGATGACTTGTTAGAATTAAATGCTAGTAATTCCATATTTAGAAACAAGATATATATAT
>ML794020.1:227576-238075 GCA_009831015.1 Picea engelmannii
GATTATATCTCATCCTTATCCAAGATCATAGATTTTTTTTTTTCACATAGTAATATATATCATTATTTTCTAAAACAAGTGGTGTGGCTATGTCTTTATTTACAATGAATTTGTGCATTGTTTTGATAGATGGAAATAAAAATCACAACTAATTTGTAAAGTAAAACTTAAATAAAATGGAGAGTTAGTATGTTATGTAAAGTAAACTTTTAATAAAAAGTAGAATTAGTTTGTAAAATAAAACTTTCAGAGTCACATAACTTATATCTTATTTTAACAACTAACAAGTGTTGTATAGCAACTTAGTTTAAAGTTTGGAAATATATAATGAATAGTCAAACTTACTATATGATTATATACATATATAATATAGATATTAAGTATGTATGTATATAGGATGTGCTCACACTTACATTATCCCCATATTAGACTATCAGTGGGAGCAATATCCCCACACCACACTACAAAATAAGCCTATGGGTGCAATTACGTGTTTAAGAGTGTTTTTTCATGTTTATTCTAAAAGCTAAAGATAAGGATGTTTAAAATTGTTTCTTCAAGATGAAAGTAAAGTATTTTTGGATATTGTAGGCCGAGTTTCCATGAGGCTACAAGATTTTAYRCATAGGGATCTTTCATGTTTATGTATATATGATAAYAAATTTCTAYGAAGAAAGGCCTAGCCCTATTGTGAAGCATCCAATAAGGAAGCAACRCGAGGGATGTTTGAAGAAGAGGAACAACATTGTCCCTCCACTATTCTTGAGGATGAAAGCTCGTATTTTGTTTATGAATTGGGAGTGCCTCAATCGTATGCCACAAGCAATAGATAGCAAGAATAAAGAAGGAGGCAAGGCTGAGACATATGTAGTAAACTCCAAAGTATGATTCCTGCTTTGATATTTCCCTCATTATCTATCCTATGCATATTAAAGGGCATCACATCTCGTTCTAGTTTACACTTGACATGATGTGACACATGTGCTCTTTCATTGCCTCCAACATCCATGCTCAATGAAAGTATAGAGACCCATTTTATGATATGCTCAAGCATATTTGGAAATGACCCTACTACCCATTTCCAAGGACTTGGCTAAGTAGGCAAGGTCCACAATACCTCTCTCCTCATTTCTTTCCACTAAGAGAATAGTTGTAATATATTTCTAATGGGTTGGCCCTTGTTACTTTCCACTAAGAAAATAGTTGTAATATATTTGTAATAGAATGAAATTACTATTGTCGCAATATCTTGACTTTTCACACATAATTGCAAATTTATAAGAAAATGGTTGTAGTATATTTTTAATGGATTGGCATTACTAGTGTGGAAATCATTTAGCCTTTCACATAAATTACAAACTTATAAGAAAATGGATATAATATATTTCAAATAGATTAACATTATTATATCTATTAACATTATTATCTTAACATTAGTTTTGCCACAAACCTAATTTTCATATATGAATACAAACTTTCAAATTTTATAACTTTATAACTGTATAACTTTAAACGACTTTCACTTCATAGTTCTAAGCTCTAGTCTCATTTTAAACAATTATGTGTCTTTAATATCTAATGGCATTCACACACACTAAACTTGGTCAACAAAAGCATAATCATGTAGTTATGTCACATTGTCATCCCCAACAACATGTGTAATCTCAAACATTATGGTCTCAACGATTTCACAACTCTGGAAGTTGGGAGTACACAATGACTTGCCACACCATATTCTTCAGTCTATTTACCTAAAACTCGAGAGTACTTAAGGTTCCAAATTAATAGAGTTCTATCTAGATAAATGCATGTATGCTTCTTCTTTTTTAAAGGCAAAGAGATATACATTTGTTTATTGATGCTAATATTCAATACTTGATCGTGGTAGGGAATTCAAAACTCATTATAGGAAAAATGGTTACTAAGAATATTGCTATTGATCATACTCTGGATTCAACGTTAGATCGAGAAAAAAAAGAGGTGCTTACATTTACTAGCATTAGTTTCTTTCACGTATTTCGAGAAAATAATCAAGTGGGATATAATTTTGCTAATAAAACCACCCTTTTCAAAGATGGTTTATTATCATCAATGGGAATGAGATCGATCTACCCATCCCATAGCACATCAACATGAGGTTTAAGCCTATATCAAAGATTTAATGTGTCACATGGCTCAATGTCAGGTCACTAGAGCATATCACAGAGGAAGTTATGAGAAGAGACGAGGGTATACATGTCACATGATCACAACTATGCATTTGCACAATTATGAACTTTGGAGCAATGTATTCTTTGATTGTGGTGGGATTAAGTCTCTGGAAATGCAAAGCAATAATTTATGGTTAACAATATCCCTAGCAGGATATGTCTTTTTGTTGGGGGTATCCCTTCTTAGTTTAATGTTTCAGAATTATGGTGATCCCACTCCTCTGGTAACGAGGGCAGGGGAGCTCTCAATTGTTGAGTTTGGATCTTTGTTGGGAAGTTCTGTTAGTATAATTCCTATATTCAATTTTCGTCTTTTCATGCTCTTGCACATCAAAGTTGTGTATTTGTTAATAATTCTTAGTTTTGGGAAGTCACAGGATCAGATTTGGTTTCCTCATATTAGGGGGGTATTTGTTTCATTGTGCTTCATAGTGGATTTTCATACTTTTATTCCGAGAGGAGGTTTTTTCTATGGGTCTTCAGTAAATGCTTCCAAATACCATTGGTTTGGCGATTCTAAATCTTGTTTTCTCTCTTTGGCATTTCTCTCTCTGTTGGGCTTGGGCGTGCCATGTTTTGTGGTGTTTTTGTAGGTGAACTGGTACTCTCTTTGTTACTCTCACACAATGGATTATCGAGAACTGAATGATATTATGAGGGTTATAAGGAATCACGAAGAAGCCATTCAGGCCAATAGGACATCAATTTTCACAGCAACTACAAATATTTGTGAGAATGAGCATAAGTAGTCACTCAAGTTGCAACAATTATGATCACACTTGTACATAAGAAGCATCAAATGGGATTCCTAGAAGCATAATGTAAAATGATCTGGATGATGGTGATTAACATGAGAAAGGGAGATCATTAATGGGCATCAAATGAGGTCCGATCTATGAACTCAAATTATGACAAGTTGAACGAGGAAGAAACAATGTACCAACTTGATGATGTAATGAAAATTGAACAACCAGCTCGAATATGGAAATGCACCACTAGAAGAAGGGGTGAGTATACTTGAGTTCTATTAGTCTTTTGTGTTTTGTAGGGTTATTAGATTTCTAGTTTATTTTGTAGAATATATGCCTAGGTAAATTTGCCTATGGACATTATTAGGTTAGGCTTGAGACTCATAGATTGTAACAAATATTGCTACTATTGGACCTCTTTGAAATACTTTTGATTGTACTCTCTCTATAACTTTGATGTAAACTTTTTCTATTAATATAAATCTCGTAATTACTATTAAGAAAAAAAGATAAATGTTTTTCTCTCATCTAAATTCAATTCCCACAAATAACATATTAAACTCTTAATGAATATGTTATTAAAAATCTGTTTTTATGAAATTAGATTACATTTTTTTATTTATTTTTCCAACAAAATATTTCATAAAATATCCATATCATTGATTCTTATTCTTATTTTTAACCCAAAAAAAAAAAAAAACACTCAAATAATCTTTAAATTTCACTATATCAAAGATTTAATGTGTCATATGGCTCAATGTCAGGTCACTAGAGCATATCACAGAGGAATTTATGAGAAGAGACGAGGGTATACATGTCACATGATCACAACTATGCATTTGCACAATTATGAACTTTGGAGCAATGTATTCTTTGATTGTGGTGGGATTAAGTCTCTGGAAATGCAAAGCAAGAATTTATGGTTAACAATATCCCTAGTAGGATATGTCTTTTTGTTGGGGGTATCCCTTCTTAGTTTAATGCTTCAGAATTATGGTGATCCCACTCCTCTGGTAACGAGGGCAGGGGAGCTCTCAATTGTTGAGTTTGGATCTTTGTTGGGAAGTTCTGTTAGTATAATTCCTATATTCAATTTTCGTCTTTTCATGCTCTTGCACATCAAAGTTGTGTATTTGTTAATAATTCTTAGTTTTGGGAAGTCACAGGATCAGATTTGGTTTCCTCATATTAGGGGGGTATTTGTTTCATTGTGCTTCATAGTGGATTTTCATACTTTTATTCCGAGAGGAGGTTTGTTCTATGGGTCTTCAGTAAATGCTTCCAAATACCATTGGTTTGGCGATTCTAAATCTCGTTTTCTCTCTTTGGCATTTCTCTCTTTGTTGGGCTTGGGCGTGCCATGTTTTGTGGTGTTTTTGTAGGTGAACTGGTACTCTCTTTGTTACTCTCACACAATGGATTATCGAGAACTGAATGATATTATGAGGGTTATAAGGAATCACGAAGAAGCCATTCATGCCAATAGGACATCAATTTTCACAGCAACTACAAATATTTGTGAGAATGAGCATAAGTAGTCACTCAAGTTGCAACAATTTTGATCACACTTGTACATAAGAAGCATCAAATGGGAGTCCTAGAAGCAGAATGTAAAATGATCTGGATGATGGTGATTAACATGAGAAAGGGAGATCATTAATGGGCATCAAATGAGGTCCGATCTATGAACTCAAATTATGACAAGTTGAATGAGGAAGAAACAATGTACCAACTTGAAGATGTAATGAAAATTGAACAACCGGCTCAAATATGGAAATGCACCACTAGAAGAAGGGGTGAGTATACATGAGTTCTATTAGTCTTTTTTGTTTTGTAGGGTTATTAGATTTCTAGTTTATTTTGTAGAATATATGCCTGGGTTAATTTGCCTATGGACATTACTAGGCTATGGACATTATTAGGTTAGGCTTGAGACTCATAGATTGTAACAAATATTGCTACTATTGGACCTCTTTGAAATACTTTTGATTGTACTCTCTCTATAACTTTGATGTAAATTTTTTTTATTAATATAAATCTCGTAATTACTATTAAGAAAAAAAGATGAATATTTTTCTCTCATCTAAATTCAATTCCCACAAATAACATATTAAACTCTTAATAAATATGTTATTAAGAATCTGTTTTTATGAAATTAGATTACATTTTATTTTTATTTTTCCAACAAAATATTTCATAAAATATCCATATCATTGATTCTTATTCTTATTTTTAACAAAAACACTCAAAAAAATCTTTAAATTTCACTATAACTATAATTCTTTAACAAAAACACTCAAATAATCTATAAATAACATCTAAAATGTTCAATGCTCTATCGTTGAGGATGGGTAGAGGCTCTCTCAGATTTTTTTTTACATAATCTACAGATAATTCCAGACTTCGCCACAGTCTGTCTGCACCCAAAAAAAATTATAATAACTTGGAAAATCTTAACGTTTTCTGAAATATAACATTAAAACATTATATTAATATGATTTGTTGGCATCGAAAATGTATGATAGCTTGGAAAATCTCAGTGTTTTCCCTCACACTATCCTCGCTTTTTCCATTTTTATTGAATCCCTTTAGGGGGCGTAGATTTTCCACTTAAATCTGCAAATCGAATGGTGGTGGTCCGTTTTTCAGCATGGTTGCACTGTAACAACGTCTTCCAAACACAACCGCTTGACCACTGTTGAGACTCCCATTCTTGGGAGTCGCTGGGGACAAACCCCGTCAGGTAGTTGCAGGACTGGAGATTATTAACCACAACCCGAGTCTCCATAGCTACGTTGTGCAATAAAACTTTCATTTTCATAGGAGAAATGTAGATAAATAAAAATATTTGTTTTAAATAATTGTGAAAAACAAAGTTATATCAAAAGCGAATAGAAATGAAAATAAACAAAAGGATTTGTTTTAAATAATTGTGAAAAACGAAGTTATACCAAAAAATTTGGATAAAATAGAAGTCAAAGAGCGACTCATTACTATAGTCCCTGGCCCCTAAAAATGAAAAATATTAAATTATTCCATATGTAAGCTAAGACGAGTCTTAGTTAGCAAGCCTCCAATGCTACAAGAACACTACCCTCATCTTGGAAAGGAGAGTGCACAAACTCTTGCATATACTATGTGGAGAGATACCATATGACCCACACAATAGTAGTGATGGTAAGGGGTGATCTCTTTCTCTGTTAAAATAATAGACCAAATGCATACTTCCCAATCATATCGAGGTGTTAACTTCATGCAAATTACAAATATTAATAGCATAGATCCATCTTAACTCCGGTTCTACAAAGGGTGGAGAGGGATAAAATATCTTAAGTGCAGTAAATTGTTTAGTTGGTTTAATTAGGTTAAATCCCACATATACAATTTTCATTTTATTATTATTATTATTTAAGAGTAACACGTGTCAGCTCCGAGTTGAATTTAAGCAAGTAATCACACATTACATCAATCTAATAATGGGCTAGACTGTGCCTCTCGGCTCAATAATTACAGTGTTCTTGCTAGAGTTGTTCAAACTATCCATTTATCTTGAAAAAACATAACTTGTATATGGTATAAGAGTAGCATTGTACTCCTCTTGAGTAGCTTCTAATTTTGCATCTCATTCATTGCAAATAAACTCCAACATATAAATCTACTTTTAAATTTCTACTATCATTTTGGGGTAGACTAAATACCCTGGAAATTGTTTGAGTTGGAAATCTTTCCATGCAAGAGATGGTTCTTCAAGAAAGAGATGGATCTTGAATTGATTTAGTGAATTACTTCAACAATATCCAAACTTGGATATCCTTCCAATCTTTAATAATGACCTTCTCCATCTACTAAGCTTGAGGTGCATTTTGACCTAACATTGTATTTTTTTCCCGAAAAGGATTGAAGAATGTGTGTGCATGAGTGATGTTGACAACCCTTACAATCATGCGAAATTTACGCAGTAGTATAAACGTTTTATCTTTTGGTTGTTTTCTGGTAACTTTTTCCATTTGATTTTACTCGAAATCGGGTGATGAATGGTTGGATTTGCAGATTTTAGTGGCTAAGTTTGTATAATCAGAGTGCCCTAGGGGTTTTTCAGCACGATGAATCCATTTATGCATTCATAAATACAATTTAAACAGTAGAAAATAGAGATTTTGTCCAAATTTACATCGTCAGATTCCGACCAGAAAACCCAAAAGGTAGAACATTTAGCCAACGCGGAAATTTGTTGGGCAACGAAAGCAAAACAAAGCATAAAAAACGAGAACAGAAAAGCAAACACAACACAACAACAATCACACAATTGACAGAGTGATTTATGTGGAAACCCAATGAGGGAAAAAAACATGGGCAATGATAATCGATATTCTTTTATTCAAGGGAGAATAACAATAGCCAAACCAGGCATACAACCATCCTCTCCTCTCATACACACAACACCTCAATATTGCGTCTTGCTCTCACACACTCTCTACACATTGCACACACACCTCTATGGGCATGCTCATATATATAACATCTATCACTCAATTACACAGACTGATCATGAATAGATCACATAGTTACACGAACAATTCATAAATAGATTGCATGCATGAGCATTAACATAGTTGCATGCATGAGGAAATTCATTGGCATGTTTCCAACAATCTCCACATTGAAAAAAAATTACCTGATATATCATGCCCTTAATTAATTCATCTCCTTTTCTGCAAGCCAAGAGAATCCAAACACCATCACAACTCCGCAACTTCTCTGGCAATACCGTTACGTGAACATGCATGCACGATTCACTCCAACATGGACCATTTTGTCTCCATCAATAACCTGTCTAATAAATTGATGCACTTGTCCAAATCTCATGAATCATAACCACAGACCAAATCATTGCAACCACTGTAGGTGATACTTGTGCTTCTGTGTTTGAAGCACCCATTTCCATGCTCTTCACCTGGTTTTGCCATGTGTCTACTGACACCACCAACTGCATGTGAAATGCTGACCATTTCTCCATCGCAATCATCAAACTTCCTACTAACATATAATACTCGAGACATACAACCCTTTTCTTCTTGATCAATTAGGACATAAACATAAAGAGAACTTACAATGGAAATCCAAAGGGATTTTACTAGTTTCGCATTATTCATACTGAATTTCCTGAGTATCTTCACCACATACTTCTGTTGTGATAACCATGCTTACCATATTTCCTGTCTCTGTGTATTTCCACGCCTAAGATTTATTTTGTTTCTCCCAAATCCTTCATAACAAACGTCCTAACCAACTGAGCCAACCTGTTGACCTCAACCATGCTTGTACTTGCAACAAGCATAACATATAACACCAAGGTAATGAATATACCATAAACACAATGGTTATACTCACTTCCTGTAAAATTTGGCTCACCATGAAGGAATCAAATATCTTGTACCATTTGCCTAGCATGCTTTAGGCCATACAATGATTTTTTAGTTTGCAAACAAATCTTTTGTTGTGATTCTGAAATAATCGTTCTGGTTGTTCCATATACATTCCCTTATCCAAAAAAATCCATGTAAAACAATTTTAACATCTAACTGTACTATCACAACCAATGCTAACACAACATGAATAGAAACAAGCTTTTAATAATCGGTGAGAAACTTTCATGGAAATCAATACCTTCAAAATGCCTTTCTGCTACCTGTCATGCTTTGAACTTTTCATCTTTTACTATGTTTGATTTTATAAAAGGAGATACATCAAACATTGCATCTCTGTCCATGATGATTCTGTGGGTAGTAGGATCCCACAATCTGCACCCCTTTACATCATCACCATATCAAAGATCTACCTGTTTGATCTGAGTCCTTCTTAGACCGATGATAAAAAACATAAGCATCACAACCGAATGATTTTACATTTGAGTATTACTAGATGACATGTTCATACCTCTTCCCAAATCTTCCAGTCTTTTGCAACCGATGGTGACCGAGTTACCAGATAGCACAACCGCTTCTTTCCACAACTATTGTTGCAACTTGGCATTACTGAACATGCCTATTCGATCCCAACTTCCTTGCAATACTTTCCAAGTTCCATGGATATGAATCTACCTTCATCATATATTCTCAAATACTTGATTGACCTGCCAACACATCAACCTTTCTACAAACCCACCTTTATAACCTGGACACACTGCTCCACCTCGAACTTTGCATTCGAACAACTTTGACCAAATCCGGCCAAGCCGACTAAGTAATTCTTCACCGCTTACCTCCATGCCCATTTACAATGGAGCTCACCAAGCCTTTTATAGGCTTCATTACATGCAATCCATGGACACAATACCACGAGATACCCAAAACACATGGACCCGAAAAACCACCTGCTTTGACCTAAAAACATATTTAACTCATTAACTCTTTCACCGAGTCAAGGTTAACCCAACATACATTCCCCCCCACATATTTAATCTACCTAAATCTATGTCTAGACTTTTGATGGGTGACTTGATAAACCAGGGGTACGCATGGCTATGTAGGTCTTATAGACATATGCCCATTTACATGCAATCAATAATTTCTACAACTCCAAAGTAAATACAATTTTTTTTTTCACGGTGACTCAACCATCACTGTCCTGCACCTTCTATGCGAACACAGGTGGAGAGAAACAACAGACATACAAAACTTCATCAACCATACCTGTAGCTGAATTTGCTTCTTTTGTGGAGTCCTCTTTGGATGCTTGTTGTCTCTTCCAACAATCCTTCTTGAGATGCCCAGATTTGCCAAAAAACCTACATTTTGCATTACCCTTACTGTCTTTTGACTTAGACCTGGATGTACCTTTTTGATCTTTCCCTCCTTCTATAGATCGACCTCTGATCACCATTGCTTCTACCGTTGAGGTTTCTTTACTGGATATTTTCCTCATCTCCCTAAACAACAAAGTTCCCACAACAGTGTCATAATCAATAGAATCTGTTGTGTTAAACGACACAATTGTGACAAGATGATCCCAAGACTCAGGGAAAAAACACAATAGCATAATTTCCTTGTCCTCATTTTCAAACCTTACTTCCATACTAGTTAATTGACAAATCAGAGTATTGAAAACATTCAAGATATCAACAATTTCCATACCTTCTTTCATCCGCAAGCTGTACAACTTCCTCTTCAAGAAGATTTTGTTTAACAAGTTCTATGTCATATACAAACTCTCTAGTTTGGTCCACAAACTTGGTGTTGTCGCCTCTTCAACGATGTTAAAAAACACCTCATCTGCTAGACACAAACGAATAATATTGAGGGCTCTTGCATCCAGATCCTCCTAGTCCTCATCTGCAATGCTTGTCGGTTTCTTTGACTTTCTAGCCAAGGCTTTTTGCAATCCTTGTTGCACAAACAGATCTCACATCTTGAGTTTCCATAGCGCAAAGCTATTCTTACCATTGAACTTTTCCACCTCAAAATTGGAACTCTGCACTTTTTCCATTAACAAAAAAAACTGTCCAAACCAAACTTATAATACTACTATTTTTATAATGAAA
>ML794020.1:238190-267943 GCA_009831015.1 Picea engelmannii
AAAAACTTTTTTTTAATTCCACTTATACATCCACCCCTTCATATTAAAAAAAGTAATACCTACTTATATAATGTTTACCCAGACGAATCTTCATTCATAATTATATAATGTTTACCCAGGTGAATCTTCATTCATAACAAGGTTGCATGGTAGCGTAGTCCCTGCCAAGGAGGTTAGAAAGCAAATTGTGGAAAATGGGGTCGAATTGTAAATGAAACGAAGTGTTTGGTGCAAAATGTATATCAGGGAAATGTTGTGCAAAATGTATATCACGGAAGATAGTGCAAAAGTAAATGACAGTCGGCAGGCACAACAACATCTAATTTTTGAAAGAATATAACAAACCTAATTTTTTTGAAAGTATATAACAAAGTACAAAATTTGTTGACAGTGCAAGATTAAATTTGGAAATTTAAATGCATTTTCCATATGGATTGGTGAAAGATAAAAATATATGATGACATAAAATTAATAGGAGATAAGCAATATAAAAATTTAAATGCATTTGTGAACATGGGGTATATGTAAATGACGCTTGCATTGTTGAACGCCATTTATTTTGAAATATATAAAAAAAGAAAAGTGTGTAACATATAAAAGAGTAGATGCATTTTCCATACAAACTGCTAAAGGATAAGAATAAAAGTCTAACATATTAAAAAACAAATGCATTTGTTATACAAAATGTGGAAAGATAAGAATAGAGTCCGTAACATATAAAAATTTAAATGCATTTTTTATTTCAAGTATGTCTAAAAATGAAAGTTTGTTACATACTACTGCAAATTTTGAAATATACCAAAAAATTAAAGTCAGTTACATATAAACCGGAATTTAAATGCGTTTGTCATGTAGACTGGGATTGGGGCTCCCTTGGACCATTAGAGAAATATGTACAAGAAATAGGATTATGGAAAGAAGATAGAGTGCAATAGCTGCAAAAGAAAATAAATGGAAAGGTATAAGTGTTTGCCTATACATCTGTATTTAAGAAAGTGGAATAACCGGGCTGAGAAACAAAGAAATATGTGATGAATAAACTTCCAGTGAGGGTACATATGAGTGCTTTGGCTATTTGCTTGTGGCTGTCCTTTCATTGATGTCGGCGACGACTGCGGTTTCAAGGATGTTCTCCACGGCTATTGGAATGTTGGGAACTGTCTGTTGTCTTTCGTTGGCGGCCTGTTTCAATTGCCATTCGACCCATTCTTCAATGTAGCTTCTCATTGGGGTGACGTTGATCTCATTCTGGATTCTGATGTTGAAAACTTCGTTTTCTAATTCCTGGAAGTCGATAGAAAGATTAGAGAGAGCCTGATGAATTTCTTCATTTTGTACTGCATATTTGACTAGCCATTCATGGACGTGAGCTTGATTAAATTGAAGGATGCTGTAAAACTTTTCTAGAGACAAGGTATTCAACATAACAACCTGTTTATCGAACTCTTGCATGGTTAAGGGCAAGGAGTTTGTGATTAAGAGGGGGTCTTGGAATTCGTTGGTTTTTCTTGCTAAGTCTATATTTGATAGCTTTGTGAATAATTTATCTTTCTTCGCTATGGCTTGTTCACATGACTGAACAATGAGACACGGGTTATTTACTTTTTGTTTCCAACATGCATTCAATTGGTCGATCCGGTTTTTGGATGGAAGATCTTCTTCTCTTCTTTTTGTTTCTGTCATATTGTTGACAATCTTGCCAAAAGGGATGACCATTTTTAAAAATATTTTTTCTTCATCTTTTAATTCGGCTTGCAAAAGCTTGAGCAAGCTATGTGCTCTGGTTTCAAGGGAAGCGATGGTTTGTGATCTTTTCCATGCCTGGGTAACCAATTCCATTCTTTTTTTGATATTGTTCTCCACATATGCTTTACAGGATGCGAGCAGGGTGGAGGATGCTTTTACATTGGGTGCAGGGGTGCCAGGCATGGCTATTGCCAAAGGATCGACAAGCAATGGCATAGGAATGAAAGCATCTTCCAATTCCTTGACTCGGTCCTTCAGTTTGGCATTCCGGGTCTTGATGCGTCCAATGGAATCATGAAGTGATTATCCAGTCGCGATGTGAATTTGACAGATTTGGGATGGTCGCATGTTGGCAACGTCAAACTCTGAATGAGATTTTCCTTTGATATTTCTAACATTTTTTTTCTCAAATATCAATCTTTTGTTCAGGGTATCAAAAACAATACTCTGGGACACGCAGGATTCATCTTTGTCAAAATTTTGGGTAACGGATATGTCCATTGGAAGGCTATGGTGGATGTCAACTTGGGGCTGATCAAGGAAGGCGAACATGGCATCCATATTAGTGTCAACTTCCATGTTCTGACTCTAAATTTCTGGCTCTTCTGCCTGACCCACATTGTTTTTCTCTTCTTCTCTACTGGAAGCTTGTGAGAACTATCAATTATAGAGCGAGGAGGGTTTTTATCTCCTCCTTCATTTGAAGAACTCTAGGTTTCTTTGTTGCTGTGATGGGTCGTTGGAGCGATGCTCCGGTGTCACACACCCACTACAACAACTTAGATTTTTTGTCTTTTTCTTCGAGGAACAGAATCCTCAAGACTTCTATGGGGCCTAGTNTGTAGACGCTCTCTTTCCTTATCCTCCTCCAAACGACCACAAGCTAGCCTTAGTGCAAGCGCCTTTCAAATCTCGCGAGTTGGGAATCAAGACTGTCGACTCCCCTTTCTCTAAACACCGATACCCGAGATGCTATATGGGTTTGGCTCCCTCCTCACTAGTGCCTACTACATGTAACTGTAGGCTAGGCCAAACACTAGCACCACTCGCAACCTCGCCAGTTGAGGTGTTGAGCTCTTGTGCTCCTCCTTTGCGAATCCCCAAGACGCGAGAGGTCAATGTTGTGTGGACTCTGCCAAAGCGACGCGCACACGCCACTTGTCAACCCCGCTATACTCTGCTCACGAGCTGTGTCGCCACCGCCTGTCACACGAGACCTTGGCTCTCGGCGTTTCGCGGCCTTAGCGATCAAGGTGCAGCTTCTTCATGCTGCGAAACCCCGAGCCACAATAAGTCAACAGTGGGTTGACTATTTCCCAGTGTGACACGTGTCCACCACCGGTTACCCACTTCTTAGTCTAAATACTAGCGCTACTCACATCTTGCGACTTCGTGAGTTGGAGTGTTGAGCCCTCATGCTCCTCCTTTGCGAGTTCCCAAGATACGATAAGTCAACAATGGGTTGACTCCTTCCCAGGCGACATGTGTCCATCACCTGTCACCCGTTCCCACCTTTCTCTGGGTGCTTGTTGTTATGCCACCTATCAACCACGCGGTCCCCACTTACGAATGGGTCACGTGTTGCACGAGCCCTCGACGCTCGACACTTCGCGACTTCTACAATCGAAAAAAACTCCCTCAAGTTCCGAACCCCCGATAGGCGATAACCACGAAAGTTCTGATCCAACGGTTCTCCCGTGCCTTAGATCCAATGGTCATGATCACGTCGCGATCTCGTGAATTGTGAGTTCATGAAGCCCTACCCTTGACCACTCCAAGTCGCGAGTCAGCGAAATGCTACTCTCCTACCTATACAAAGGCTAAGATCGACGGTCAATAGGGCTTCGTCAGATCCTTGGATCTACAGTCTGGGATCCCATCGGTACATGCGAAGGCTGAAAGGGTCGAGGTGTTAATGCTTGCGCTCCTTCTCTAGATCCATCGGTCTCGACAAATCTGGGGTATTCTCGAAAGGATTTCAACCGTTCGTCTACCAAATGATAGTGTATTCTCTCTTTCTATAATTGGGCTCGCTATCCCTTCTGAGCTTGAATCAAGAAATTCAACTTCTACTTCTCGGAACATTATGAGAGTTAAGAAAACAAGACAATTCTCAGTGGAGTGAATTCATGCCCCAACCTTAATCCTTTGTACAAAAATCGATTATGGCATGTAAGAATACACAAGCATCCCTTATTTCCAGTCTAACACACCAGGCAATCATTCTACACAGAAATTATTATGGGCATATAAACATAAGCATGTATTCATGATATTCAGTTCGAAATAAAAGGTATAAAACACTTATCAGATCTACTAGGCGTGATGCAAATGCTGAGAGGAGTGCTCGTTTCCACCCAACCATAGGCTCAGTGACTCCAAACGGATTTACCACTAGCCACCCCCGAGCTAGACCACGATGCTTTGAGGTTCAGTCTCCTACTTCCAGCTCAACTGAAATCAAGGACGAAGGTTACTCTGCTTCTCCCGATGAAAATAATCCAGGACGAAGGTTACTCTCCTTCTCTTGGTATTCATAACTCCCTGCATTTCCAGGGTTTCTCCAATCTCTTTGGCGATCCCCGTCGCGTGCATTGCTCTCTCTTATCACATTTCCTCTCTTGCCAATTTTTGTCTGCAAGGTTGCGTGTGGTGCGAATTCCACCATTCGTGGTCAGGTCTAAGGGCTATTACAGATGGGTGGTTAACCCCTATCTCCTCATTAACTCTTGAGGAGCCTCCCCACCTACCAATCTCACGGGAAATCCATTCCAGGATCAAAGAGCTGCTTTGGTTTGTGAGCAAGTATAAACCAGTACAGTACTGGCTTAGTGGAAGTTAACGCAACCATTCTAGGTCCCTTCCACCACTTCTCATTAGCCATCGTGGTCTCTTTTATCACATCCCCCTCCCAGTAGTCATGCAACACATATTCATAACATAATTTACATTCATCGACCTTTTATACAAAGGTCCGTCAAGTAAAACATTCACATCTTTGAGTTTTCCATAGTTCTTGGCCAATATAGTTATTTTTACAGACTGGGGGAAACAGGGTGTTACAATTCCCTCCCCCTTAAAGGAACATCGTCCTTGATGTTCTATATATCAATATGACGTGTATGTTTAGAAGTAAACAAAATTGGATATGCATGTTTCATGGCATATTCCATTTCCCACGTAGCCTCATCTGGGCCAAAATGTTTCCACTGCACCTTGACCCGTGCGATGGTTCGGTTCCTGAGTGGGGTTTTCTTTCTATCCAGTATGCATTGAGGTTCTGGCAAGAATTCTCCCTCCAGTTCCACCTGAATCACAGACTAGTCAATTAAATGATTAGAATCATGCACATATCTCTTCAATAATGAAACATGGAAAACATTATGTGCTTTTACTGTGGGAGGAAGTGCTAGCCTATAGGCTACAGGTCCCACTCTATCTAGAACTTCAAAGGGTCCACAATACCGAGGTGCCAACTTGGCACAAGCTCCCATCCTCAGGGAACTCTTCCTGGGCCTAACTCTGAGTTATACGTGGTCTCCCGTCTTGAATTCTCTCGGAGTTCTCTTTCGGTCGACGTAACTTTTCTGTCTATTCTGAGCGACCTTTAGATTTTGTTTTATTTGAGTCACTTGTTGTTCCATTTATTTCAACATGCCGGGTCCAATAGTAACTCTGTTAATGGGATTACTCCAACTGACTGGAGTATTGCACGGTCTACCATAGACGACTTTGAAAGGGCTCATCTTCAGGGATTCTTGGTAGCCATTGTTGTAGGCGAATTCCACCAGTGGCAGGAAATCTTCCCACTTCTTGGGTTGATGCATTACATGCATTCTTAGCATGTCTTCCTATATTTGGTTCACTCTTTCCGTCTGTCCATCGGTTTGAGGATAATAGGTGGTGCTAAACAGTAATTTGGTCTCTAGACCAGCCATCAAGGATTTCCAAAAGTTGGAAGTAAATTTCGTGTCTCTGTCAGACATGATCTCTTTAGGCATACCATGTAGTCTGAATATCTCCTTCATGAATATGTTGGCGATATCTATTTCCTTGCAAGTCGATTTGACGGGGATAAAATGGGCAGACTTGCTCATTTATCCACCACTACCATGATGGCATCATTTTGTTTGGTCGATGTTGGTAATCCAGTGATGAAGTCCATGGAAATGGTTTCCCACTTCCATTCCGGGATTGGTAGAGGTTGTAATAATCCTGCTGGGTGTCGGTGTTCTTCTTTAACCTGTTGGCATTCTATGCATTTGGCTAAGTACTCAGCTATGTATTTCTTCAACCCAGGCCAATAGAATTGTTTCCTGGTGGCTGTGATCATCTTCTGGTATCTGGGATGACCAATATATGGTATTTTATGTAGTTCATCCATTATGAACCTCTTCAAGTCATCACATTCTGGAATATACAATCTGTTTTTGTAAGTTAGCAGACCTCCATCTATCATCTGGTAGCCTTCATACTTTATTCCCGTGGGTTCTTTCTCTAGGTACGAGGTCACGGTCTAGAAGAATGTGTATGTTTCTTGTGCATTTCTGACTCTTTCCTTGACATTCGTCTTGCAGGTGCTCATCGCTGCCAAATGAATTGTTTTCATACTTCTGCTAAGGGCATCGACCACCTTATTTTCCTTTCCTTTAACATGCTTGATTTCAAAATCAAACTCACTAAGGAGGGCCATCCACCTAGCTTGTCTGGCATTGAGCTTTGGTTGGTCAAATAGATATTGCAATCCACAGTGGTCTGTCATAAGTACAAATTTTCTTCCCATGAGGTAATGCCTCCACATTTTTAAGGCGTGCACTATGGTGGCCAGTTCTAGATCATGGGTCACATAGTTGACTTCTTGCTCATTCAATTTTCGGGATTCATAGAAGACTACACTTCCTCCTTGCATAAGGACTCCTCCGAGCCCTTCCTTGCAGGCATCTGTGCACACGAGGAAGTCAGCTTTACGATCGATGATCTTCAACATGGGTGCATGGGTCAGTAAATGTTTTAGGGATTGAAATCTTTCTTCACATTCTTGTGTCCACGTGAATTTAGCTCCCTTCTTCTGGAGGGAAGTGATTGGATAACCAATCTTGGAGAATCTTTTATAAATCTCCTATAGTATCCTGCTAAGCCCATAAAGGATCTGATATCTGAAATGTCCTTTGGCGTAGGCCACTCCATGATAGACTTGGTCTTGTCAGGGTCTACTTCTACTCCTTCTTCAGATATGACATGGCCCAAGTAATGTATTTGCTTCTGGAAAAAGTCGCACTTGCTAAATTTGGCCTAGAGCTAATGTTCTCTTAACACTTGAAGCACAAGTCTAAGATGTTCCTCATGTTCTTCTCTATTCTTGGAGTAAATTAATATATCGTCAATAAAAACCAGTACAAATTTGTATAGGAATTTGCTGAGCACATTGTTCATCAAGCACATAAAAGTGGCAGGGGCATTGGTTAATCCGAATGGTACCACCACAAACTCATAGTGACCATATCTCGTCTTGAAGGCAGTTTTGTGGATGTCTTCACCTTTGATTCGAACTTGATGGTATCTATATCTCAAGTCAATCTTTGAGAAGACAGAAGCACCTCCCAATTGATCGAATAGGTCATCGATCCTAGGTAAGGGGTACTTGTTCTTTATGGTTACCTTGTTTAGTTGTCTATAATCTATAAATAGTCGGAGGGTACCATCTTTCTTCTTTACAAACAAAACTGGTGCTCCCCACGGAGACATGTTGGGCTGGATATAGCCTTTGTCCATCATTTCTTTTAGTTGTAATTTAAGCTCAACTAGCTCGGGTGTGCTCATCCTGTAGGGTGTCCTAGACACTGGCACTACTCCTGGTGCAAGTTCTATCGAGAAGTCAATGTCCCTTCTCGGAGGTAGACACGGTACCTCTTCCAGAAATACTTCTCTATATTCTCTTAGTGTGGGGTGGTCTTTGAGGCTTGGTTTGTCATCTTCAACTAATTCCAACACCTGTATCGCATAAAGTAGACATCCCTTTTTGCAATACTTTCTCATTTGAAGGGTTGATATTCATCTCACCGAGACAAGTTTTTGGATCCCTCGAAGGGTTATCCTTCTTCCTTCTTCATCTACAGATTCTAAAGTTTTATGGTAACAGTCCAGTCTGGCTTTATATGTGGCTAGCCATTCCATTCCAATCAACAGGTCATATGATCCTAGGGGTAGTATGTTAAGGGTTGCTTGGGTGGGGAATTCACCCATAGTGAATTGGCATGCTGGTATGACCTCCGCTACCTTTCTTTTGGTGCCAGTGGCTAATTGTACCAACCATGGCTTGGCATGTTTATGTGGTTGTAATTTACACTAATCAACAACCTTAGGAGCCATATAACTCAAATTTGAACTAGGGTCAATTAGAATAGACACTAGATGGTTGGTGATCATACCTTCCATCTCCACCATTGAAGCTTGGTGGTCAGCTTGTTTATTATCCAAGGCTGCATAAATTTGCGGCACACTCCTGTCCATGTCATTGACGGTGGTAGCTTCTTGAACATTGTAAATTCTCTGATTGTTCTGTTGTCGGTGCGGGCAGTCCCTCCGTAGATGTTCTTCTCCACAACCCCAACATTTCAAGGGTTCTCTCTTTGGGTTATCAATCTTTCCTGGGGTAGATCTAGAAGGTTTATTTCCGCTCTGGGAGGGGAAATTCTGCTGGTGTACACTTCGGGTTGGGAAGCTCATCCTTGAGTCCTTCTTATAGTTTTTAAATCTTTGGGATTTAAACCCCTTTTTCTGGAATCCCGAACTATTCTTTTGCTTCTAGTTTTCGTGAGGTTCTGTCCGATGCCCCAGCTATTCATAACAATATCTTGCCTTTTGGATAGTGTCTTTTAGGGTCTTTGGCTCGTCAAACTCAATCCTGTTCTGATAGTCCTTAGGTAGTCCATTGATGAATTGTTTCACCTTTTCCCTCTCTACTTTTATGTAGGGTACGTACCTCAACAATTCAAGGAATATGCTGACATATTCCTCTATGGTGCGTTGCCCCAGTTTGAGTTCATAGAATTATTTAGTCTTTTCGTCGAAATACTTTTCCGACAGATACTTCTTTCTGAAGTATTTCTCAAACCGTTCCCAAGATAGGTCCTCTTCGTGAATCCCTTTTACATTCTTAAGGCCTTCCCACCAAATGGAATCCTTTCCATTCAAGTTGAAAGTGGCTACTCAGGCCTTCAAGTTTTCTGAGAAGTCATGGACTCTAAAATACTTCTTTAGTCCAAGCAGCCAGGCCTCCACTTCCTCCCCTTTCTTTATTTTCGAAAGAGGGTGGTTTGGGCTTCTTGAATTCTTCGAGATTGTGACTTTTGGAATGCTTTTGCTTCTTCCGTTTTCTTCGAGAATAAGAACTAGTTCTGCTACTAGAAAATTCCTCCGAGTCGCCAGTTTCCTTTCCAGAGGAATCGTCCGACGCTTGTCCCTTATCTTTAGGGTGGACCTTTCTCGAGGTGCTCTTCCCAGTGTGGCCACTTAAAATACCACATTTCCGTATCTTAGGTGGAATTCGACTTTTCTTTGTCTGTCGTCGGTCTGTGTGACTGGTGTCAGGTTCATGCTACAATTGTCTTTGTATGTCAGATAAACTCTGCAGCAAGACTGCGTTAATTTCTGTTTGCTTCTCTTGCTCTTTTATCAACCTCTCGTTGTCGGCCTTGCAGCTCTGTAGTTCGACCATGAGGCTTCTCACAGTCTCAGCTAGATCAGGAGGGGTCTCTACCGCTCTCCTTTCGTCAGACTCTTTGTCTCTGTTGTGGGAGCCATCCCCCACTTCGTGGTGTGTCACCATTCTATGCATCTACAGTTTCCTGCGGTTGATCGTTCACTTGTTGTGCAAGAAAAACACTTATTGGTAGTCAACATTATATTCATTCAAAATCAGTGCATAATTCTTTTTTTTTTTTTTCAAATGCATACACACAATAGGAATTTTCATTCTTAACTTCGGCTTTTGCTAAAGGGGGTTAAGATAGAGGGTTACTCCTTTTAAGAGTACTTCAAATGGAGTTTCTGCACAACTGGTTCATGAGCCCAAGTAGGGCAATTGTTGTAACCATGCTCTGATACCAATTTGTCACACACCCACTACAACAACTTAGATTTTTTGTCTTTTTCTTCGAGGAACAAAATCCTCGAGACTTCTGTTGGGCCTAGCACAGACCCTCTCTTTCCTTATCCTCCTCCAAATGACCACAAGCTGGCCTTAGCACAAGCGCCTTTCACATCTCGCGAGTTGGGAATCAAGGCTCTCGACTCCCCTTTCTCCAAACACCGATACCCGAGATGCTATACAGGTATGGCTCCCTCCTCACTAGCGCCTGCTACATGTAACCGTAGGCTAGGCCAAACACTAGCACCACTCACAACCTCGCCAGTTGAGGTGTTGAGCTCTCGTGCTCCTCCTTCGTGAATCCCTGAGACGCGAGAGGTCAATGTTGCGTGGACTCTGCCAAAGCGACGCGCACACGCCACTTGTCAACCCCGCTATACTCTTCTCACGAGCTGTGTCACCGCCGCCTGTCGCATGAGACCTTGGCTCTTGGCTTTTCGCGGCCTTAGCGATCAAAGTGCAGCTTCTTCATCCTGCAAAACCCTGAGCCATGATAAGTCAACAGTGGGTTGACTGTTTCCCAGTGTGACACGTGTCCACCACCGGTTACCGACTTCCTAGGCTAAATACTAGCGCTATTCGCATCTCGCGACTTCGCAAGTTGGAGTGTTGAGCCCTCATGCTCCTCCTTTGCGAGTTCCCGAGATACGATAAGTCAACAATGGGTTGACTCCTTCCTAGGCAACATGTGTCCATCACCTATCACCCGTTCCCACCTTTCTCTGGGTGCTTGTTGTTTTGCCACCTGTCAACCATGCGGTCCCCACTTACGGATGGGTCACGTGTTTGCAAGAGCCCTTGGCGCTTGACACTTCATGAATTCTACAATCGAAAAGAAACTCCCTCAAGTTCCGAACCCCCGATAGGCGATAACCACGAAAGTTTTGATCCAACGGTTCTCCCGTGCCTTGGATCCAATGGTCACGATCACGTCACGATCTTGCAAATCGTGAGTTCATGCAACCCTACCCTTGACCACTCCAAGTCGCGAGTCAACGGAATTCTACTCTCCTGCCTATACAAAGGCTAACATCGATGGTCAATAGGGCTCCGTCAGATCCTTAGATCTACGGTCCGGGATCCCATCACTACATGCGAAGGCTGAAAGGGTCAAGGTGTTAACACCTGCGCTCCTTCTCTAGATCCATCGGTCTCGACAGATCTGGGGTATTCCTGAAAGGATTCTGACCATTCGTCTACCAAATGATAGGGTATTCTCTCTTTCTATAATTGGGCTCGCTATCCCTTCTGAGCTTGAATAAAAAAATTCAACTTCTCCTTCCCGGAACATTAGGAGAGTTAAGAAAACAAGACGATTCTCTGTGGAGAGAATTCATGCCCCAACCTTAATCCTTTGTACAGAAACTGATTATGGCATGTAAGCATACACAAGCATCCCTTATTTCCAGTCTAACACACAAGGCAATCATTCTACATAGAAATTATTATGGGCATATAAACATAAGCATGTATTCATAATATTCAGTTTGAAATACAAGGTATAAAACACTTATCAGATCTACCAGGAATGATGCAACTGCTGAGAGGGGTGCTTGTTTCCACCCAAACTTAGGCTCAGTGACTCCAAACGGATTTACCACTAGCCAACCCTGAGCTAGACCACGATGCTTTGAGGTTCAATCTCCTACTTCTAGCTCAACTGAAATCATGGATGAAGGTTACTCTCCTTCTCTTGATGCAGGAAAATAATCCAAGATGAAGGTTAATCTCCTTCTCCTGGTATTCATAACTCCCTGTGTTTCCAGGGTTTCTCCAGTCTCTTTCACGATCCCCGTCGCGTGCACTGCTCTCTCTTACCACATTTCCTCTCTTGCCAATTTCTGTCTGCAAGGTTGCATGTGGCGTGAATTCCGCCGTCTGTGGTCCAGTCTGAGGGTTGTTACGGATGGGAAACTCACCCCCATCCCCTCCTTAACTCTTGAGGAGCCTCCCCACCTACCAATCTGACAGGAAATCCATTCCAGGATCAAAGAGCTACTTTGGTTTGTGAGCAAGTATAAACCAGTACAGTATTGGCTCAATGGAAGTTAAAGCAACCATTCCAGGTTTCTTACACCACCCCTCATTAGCCATCGTGGTCTATTTTAGCACATCCCCCTCCTAACTATCATGCAACACATATTCATAAAATAATTTACATTCATCAACCTTTTATACAAAGGTCCGTCAAGTGAAACATTCACATCTTTGAGTTAGCCATAGTTCTTGGCCAATATAGTTATTTTTACAGAATGGGGGAAATAGGGTGTTACATCCGGGATGTGGTACTTTTTGGAGTGGTATTTGTTAATTGAACACTCTTGTCACTGGGGCCTTTCCCCTGTTGCGTGTACAATTTAGTGGAGCTTTTCACTATCTCTATGTCGTCGATATCATAGGTAGGACCGTCACTTTCTCTATTTTTGGGCAGGTGTTTATTTATAAAACAATCGCCGAGGCCAAGTGATTGTAAATGTTGTCTAAAAATATCATAGGGGTCGAATCCTCTTATGTCTTCAGTGTATCTGAGGTTGGATATGCTAAAATGTGCTGCGAAATCGTCAATTTTGTTGACATTTTTCAAGACGAACTCCCTTATTTTCCAAGGCAGAGAAATTAACTGTTTTTTTTTTCTTCCTTTGGAACAGATGGAACTGGTAGCTGTATTGACGTGCTACTTCTGCAATAAAATTATGTCTGTAACGTGAAATGGAAGGAGAGCAGGTTGTTCTGTGGAGCCAAAAATTCTTATGATAGTGTAATTATCCAAATGTTGGAGTGTCCCTTTATTTTCCAAAACACTAGTTGCTTGTTCAGATATGTGGGGAGCATTTTCTCCTAACAAAAAAACTTTGAAAATAGACAGGAAGCCATTAAAAACATCATAAAAGTAGTGGGAAGCCTTGTGCTTCCACAAGGCCTGGTACCAGAACGTTACTGGGTGGAATTCGCAGTTGAATTTTTTGGACAGAGACAGTTGCGGAAATTGACAGGAATGTGCTATTGAAAAAACTAAATAGGATGACATATAAAATTTCTTTTCCCTTTTGTAGCTTGACAATTAGGAAGAGATCTCATGGGAAATTAACCTGCCCCAATCAAAAAGGGATTTTTTGTTGACTTTGAAATACAAAATATAAAGAGCCATGCAGGAAACAATACCTGTGGACTCCTGTCTCGTTATTCTTGTAAACAACTAGGAAATTTCCCAAAATGGATTTCTAAATGAACTAACCTGCATACTTGTAATATCTTCAGGAACTAGATTTGGCCTTTCCAAAAAATGGGGCAAGAGGTCCAAACTGTTATTCTGCTTTGCTAGGAATTGTTTGCAATATTCTCCTTTGAATGTCAATGTTGGCTTGGGCAATTTCAACATCTGGCGGAAGACCTGAGGTGACAAAGAAACATAAGAGTCGTCGTGCAGTGGAATAATTCTTTGCTCTGCAATAAATTTATCGGCGCACCAAGAGACCAGGTCCATACAGTCAAAAACCTCAGGGACATAGCCTGCATGAGCAATCCCAGAGGTCCAAATTACTTGGTTCTTTGCGGTAAGGGTTGAGTAATAAGAAAATTCCCCGGACCAGTGGAAGTTCTAGTCCTCATGCCCGAAGGTGTT
Organism: Picea engelmannii; assembly: GCA_009831015.1. Lineage (NCBI taxonomy): Eukaryota > Viridiplantae > Streptophyta > Pinopsida > Pinales > Pinaceae > Picea > Picea engelmannii. The sequence continues at coordinate 251,708 of ML794020.1, forward strand.
CACTATATCTCCATAGAACTAGTGCCGAGATGATGCCATAGGTTTATGAGAAGGTTGCTTTGCTGCAGATGATGGTTTAAATGAATTGTTAGAGCGAATAATGTAACTTTTTGCTAAATCTTGGTTAAATGCTTGTGAATGGGAAAGCTCCTCGAGCCTTTCACTGATTAATGACAACCTGTATTGGTGGTGCATAATGAACTGTTAGCAGTAAAATTTATTTATTGCATATTTAGAAATGTGAACGTGACGGGTACGCCGAAGAGAAATTAAGGAATGGAGGTTTCATGAACATGCGAAGGGCATGTCGTGTGAATGAGATTTCATGATTTTGAAATGAACACTCGCAAGGGATAATACAATCCGCCCACAAATTTTGGTTTAATGCGCATGAATATGAGATGTCCTCGAGCCTTTCGCCCATCAAAGACAATATATATGGTTTCTGCATGATGACTTGTTAGAATTAAATGCCAGTAATTCCATATTTAGAAACAAGATATATATATATATATATATATAACTTTTTATTTTCTTTTATTATAGACAAGTGCAAAGGTGACGGAGAGGGAAAAGAGCAAGGAAAGAATGGAAAACTCTGAAAAGCGGTCAGACGAGATTCAAAAAAGGGTTACGAGGATAGTCAGGACAACCGAGTGTTGCACGATGAAATTTCATGTTTCAGAATTTTTGAGTGCAAAATGTGCAAAATGGAAGATATCATGATGGGACAGTTGAGTGACTGGTTTGTATATTTGGAGAATTCCGCCAAAGTGGCTAAGTATGGAACATGGAAATTGCTAATTGCATACGTGGCAATAAGATCTTATATATAATTTCCAACTGCTAATTGCAAAGGGGCGCGAATACAGGAAACAACGACTACGAACTGAATATTTCTTCAACCCACCAAACTGACGATTCGCCAAAGAAATTTGAAAAAATGCTGAAGTATGGAAAGCGTACAGATGGGCTTCAAAATGGGGTGACAATAGTTCCACTAAATATGCGAAGACCCGATGGTTAACTTGTATTTCTCGAAATTTTTCAGTGCAAAAATGTGTAGCACAGAAAAGGGCATGATAGGTGGACCGTAATACGGAAAAACGTATGATCTAAGAATAGTTGCAATTTTGAATATCTGTCAATTTGTATATACTGAAGCTCTGAATGTTGTTTGGAGGTCATGAAAAGGAGAATTGCAATGTTGACCTGACTAGCGCGCAAGTCCACCTGCCAATTTGTATGTGGCGGAACTCTGGGTGCTAGTTGTGGGACATGGAACAATAGATGGTCAATTTAAAGAAAGGGGAAGCGGTCATTGGAAACACAAATGTGTGAATCCGCGAAGCTGTGGAGCAATGCATTGTCGGAAAAAAAACGATTAAGTAACTAGGAAGAGAAACTAGAGGGAATAAAAGAGTGGGAAAATAGAGAGGCGGAAGGCAGTTTTCGTAAGCACGAATTGGTTTCAAAGAAGCACCATCATTGCAAAACCATGATCTACTAATTGTCAACAAATGTGTTGTTGAAGATTACATTTTATTGCAACGTATGCCTGCAACTATGTTCTTGATACATTATTCCATGACTGTAACATATCAACTTAACCACTAAATTTCCTTTCCTATTAATTGCCAACAAATGCTTTGTGGAAGATTAGATTTTATTGGAACGTGTGCATGTAACTATGTTCTTGATACATTCTACCATCAGTGCAACATATTAACTCAAGTATTAAACTTATTGCATTATGGGTTGTTATCATTAAAACTTAATAATTGCATGTCTAGAAACAAGAATAACGATTTTGCTGCAACATTGTACATTGGTATTAGTAAACACAAGATCGAAGAAGTACAAGAGCACCAAACCATGCCAATTAGAACATGTGTTAAACCCAGAAAAGAGGCAACAACGAAGAGTGCAAGGCAATTTTTTTTTAATAGCAATTCCATTTAAAATAAAAAAATAAGAAAAACATTGAGTACTATACATCTATGCTTAGAAATTGGACCTATTTCTTTGAGCCAAAACATTGAAGGTATCCGCGACAAACACATGCATGGGTTCTGCAGTATGCAAGATCCTTGGATTTTTCTCGTCGATGAATCATCCTCTACTAAAATTGATATTTTTCAGAAGCTTTTTCTCAGAAAGAAGAGAAAATGGTTGCAGGGCAAGTGGAATAGCCCTTAGTTGAAAATGCCTCTGCATAGTCCAAAACAATTCAGTAGCACAACTTGCACGTGCAATTGCAGAGGCCCAAATTAGTCCATTATGGGAAAAAGGAGATGACTAGTAAGAAAGTGCGTGGCAGGAGTAAGAGTTTTGGACCTGATGCCCGAAAATGTTAAACAATATTTTTTTGGCTTGAAATATATCTCTGGGAGCATCAACATATCATTGCTTTACAGTGAAACTCTTCTACCCAGAACGAACTAATTTGGAACTCTGGAATTCCTACTTTCGCGGTGCAAAGTGGTTGTTGCATTTACCGTTAGTTTCTTTTCTGAAACTCCTTTTGGTGTTGTCATGAATACGATCACCGATCCGGGAAGGTCCGTTCGTTATGGTTGATTTCAATTTGGGCGTAGGAGTGGGAAGATTCTCTGCATTTCCATCATCCATTGTCGTATCATCGTCCATCAGATCATCTTCTTCCGGCTCGGAATTCATGGCATCAACTTCTGCGATAGCAATGATTGCAACTGGGTAGGTTCTCTAACCAACCAGGGTTGCGATCGAATTTTTTGGCTTGAAATATATCTCTCGGTGTACCAAGGGACCATCTCCTTTTTTTCTCATGGGCCGAGGGAGATGAATAGTAAGAATATGCCTCGGAATAGTGGAACCTCTGGCCATTATGCCCCAATGTGTTTACTGTGTGTGGAGAGAACTAATGCCAGAAGTTATTTAGAATTTCCGTTTGGTCGAGACGATGTTTGAAATGAAAATCGGGGAGAGATAATATAAGCCTCCACAAATTATGGTTTAATGCATATCAATGGAATATCTTCTCGAGCCTTTCGCTAATCAATGACAATTTCCAGGGTTCGTGCGGAATGAGCTGTGACCATCACAACTCACTAATTACACAATTAGAAAATAGTGTGAACATGACGATGATGACGAAAAGAGATTAAGAATGAGAAATTTCTTAAAAGCACCAACCCGTCGGCGCACAAAAAAAAAAGATTGCATGGTCTTTGAAATGAATACTTGGAAAGGATAACATGTTTGTGGGGAAATCTTAGTTTAATTCGTACTAATGACAACTCTTCTCCGGACTTCCGGACATTAATGACACATTTAACGGTTTCCGCAGTATGGCTACTAGAATTAATGCTTAATTATTGCATATCTGGAAACAAGTACGAAGGTAGCAGCAATGGAAAAACCGATTCCAAGAAATACCAAAGTATGAAAAGCGGTCGGGCGAAGATATACCCAGGGCACGTGAAGGGTCGATGGTTCTAGGCCTGGCGGGCTGAAAATTGAGCCTCTATTGTTCCGTGTGCTACAAATAGCATCTACACTTCCGCGATATACAAATTGACAGGCGGACATGCAGGTTGGTTGGTTCAACATTGCATTTTTTTTGTCCTTAGCGATTCCGTATTAATTCCACAATTAGCCACTTTTTTGGATCGGGGGTTCTTGGGCTGGCGGGCAAAAAACTGGTCATCTATTATTCCGCGCTCTACAAATAACATTGACAATTCCGCGATATACAAATTCAAAACCTGACCTGCGCTAAATTATTACTGTTAAATATTTATATTGCAGAATTTAATTATACGAGAAAGTTTGCACAATCTAGTCGGCCGAGTGATATAAAAGTATTTCCACAAACGAGCAATATATAAAAGAGTCATTCCGTACTTAGGCACTTTTTTGATCGTGGGTTGTCGGCCTCGCGGGCTGAGAAAAGAGTGTCTATTGTTTCGTGTCCTACAAATAGCACCCAGATTTTCGCGGTATACAAATTGACAGGACCTACGGGTTGCTTGGCTGAACATTGCATTTGATCATGGGTTCACAGCCTAGAAGGTTGAAAATTAAGTATCTATTGTTCCGTGTCCTACAAATTGCACCTACAGTTCAATGATATACAAATTCACACGCGGACTTGTGGACAGTGTCTATATAAAGTATGGAATGAGATTTTATACAACATATGCAGATCCCTCATTCCATACTTAGGTAGTTTTTGGATCGCGGGCTCACGGTCTGGCGGGCCGAAAATAGAGTCTGTATTGTTCCATCTCCTACAAATAGCACCCAGACTTCCGCGATATACAAATAGCTAGTGTTTTAGAACATATGCGGATCCCTCATTCCATACTTGGGCACTTTTTGGATCACGAGTTCGCGACCTGGCGGGCTGAAAATTAAGTATCTGTTGCTCTGTGTCCTACAAATACCACCTAGACTTCTGTGTCCTACAAATACCACCTAGACTTCCATGTCCTACAAATAGCACTTAGATTTCCGCGATATACAAATTCACACGCAGACTTGTGGACATAGTTTATATAAAGTATGGAATGAGATTTTATACAGCATATGCAGATCCCTCATTCCATACTTAGGCATTTTTTTGATCGTGGGCTCACGACTTGGCGGGCCGAAAATAGAGTCTTTATTGTTCTGTCTCCTACAAATAGCACCCATACTTCCACGATATACAAATTGATAGTGTTTTAGAACATATGCGGATCCCTCATTCCATACTTGAACACTTTTTGGATCGCGGGTTCGCGACTTGGTTGGGTGAAAAATAAGTATCTATTGTTTTGTGTCCTACAAATAGCACCTAGACTTCCGAGATATACAAATTAACACGCGGACTTTTGGACATAGTCTCTATATAAAGTATGGAATGAGATTTTATACAGCATATGCAGATCCCTCATTCCATACTTAGGCAGTTTTTGGATCACAGGTTGGTGCGCCGAAAATAGAGTCTCTATTGTTCCATCTCCTACAAATAGAACCCAAACTTCCGCGATATACAAATTGATAGGTGGACTCAGGCTGGTTGGATGAACATTGCACTTTTATTGTCTCATAGCGATCCCGTATGAATTTCAAATTTAGCATTTTTTTTTTATCGGGGGCTTTGGGGTTGGCAAGATGGAAATCGGGCGTCTATTGTTCCGCGCTTTACAAACACTTTTTTCTATAACATGTGCGGATCCCTCATTCCATACTTCGACACTTTTTGGATCGTGGATTCGTGACCTGGCAGGCTGAAAATTAAGTATCTACTGTTTCGTGTCCCACAAATAGCACCTAGACTTCCGCGATATACAAATTGACATGCGGGCTTGTGGACATAGTCTCTAAATAAATTATGGAATGAGATTTTATATAGCATATGCGGCGATCCCGTATGAATTTCATATTTAACATTTTTTTTTATCGATAGCTCTGGGGCTGGCGGGCTGAAAATTGGGCCTCTATTGTTCTGCTTTGTACAAAAACATTGTTCTAGAACATATGTGGATCCCTCATTCCATACTTGGGCACTTTTTGGATCACGGGTTCGCGACCTGGAAGGCTGAAAATTAAGTATCTATTGTTCCGTGTCCTACAAATAGCACCTAGACTTCCGTGATATACAAGTTGACACACAGACTTGTGGACATTGTCTCTATATAAACTATGGAATGAGATTTTATACAACATATGCAGATCCCTCATTCCATACCTAGGCAGTTTTTGGTTCACGGCCTGGCGGGCCAAAAATAGAGTCTCTATTGTTCCGTCTCCTACCAATAGCACCCAGACTTCCGTGATATACAAGTGGACAGGTGGACTTGGCCTGGTTGGCTGGACATTGCAGTTTTATTGTCCTGTATTGATCTTGTATGAATTTCATATCTAGCGATTTTTTTTGATCGGGTCTGTGGGGCTCGCGGGAGAAAATTAGACCTCTATTGTTTCACGCTGTACAAACACCAGACACATCTTCGCGATTTACAAATTGACAAACAGACCTGTGGGCTGCGTGACTCAACATTGCAGTTTTCATTGTTCGTTGTCCTCTGAATAGCCCTCGAAATTCCACGATATACAGATTGACAGATCGACTTGAGGGTTGGTGGGTTCAAGTTTTCCATTGTTTAAAGATACTAATCCCTATCAACTATCTAACATATCTAAAAACATGATTTTAAATACTAAATTATTAATAATAATTTTTGCTATTGCATAATTTAATTAAACGAGAAAGTTTGTACAATCTGGTCGGGTGACTGATATAAAAGTTTTCCGACAAATGAACAATACATAGTAAACATGTACTTTTAGAAAGTATGGACAAGACATTTTAGAGAGCATATGCAGATCCCTCGTTCCATACTTGGGCACTTTTTGGATTGCGGGTTCTCGGCCTGGCGGGCTGAAATTTGAACCTCTTTTGTTCGGTGTCCTGCAAATATCACCCAGACTTTTGTTATATACAAATTGACAGGTGGACTTGCGGATTCCACGTCTGGCGGGTTCAAGATTGCAATTGTTTAGCAATGCTCATCCTATCTAGCTTCAGCTAAAAACATTATTTTCAGATACTAAAATATTAATATTAATTATTGTTATTGTACAAGTGAATTACATTAAATTATTAAAGGATGTTAAATCGCTTATTTTTAAAAAAATGAAGGAAACAAAATATTTTTTTTGTAAAATTCTATCACCGCAAGCATAACAAGGACCAATTTGAAGTTTAAACCCTCTTGTTCATATGATAGCACAATTTCACTCCGCACAATATATATTAGTTGATTTCAAATTATTCCAGGATATTAATCTTACCAAGTTCATCGAATAAGAAAAATTGCGAAAACAATGATCAATTTGAATTTTAAGAGCCTCTTCTTGGTATGATAGGACAATTGCACTTCACACACTATATATTCGTTGATTTCAAATTATTCCACAACAATAATTTGACCAAGTTCATCGATCAAGGAAATTTTCCAAAACAAGTCACATAGTACATTTGCGTCACAGTGCCATAGAAATTATCAGGCGGATCTGCATGCCAGCTGGCCAAAAAAATTCAATTATATTGTTCCGTGTCCTTCAAAGAAGAGCTAGAGTTCCACGATATACAAATTGACAGAGAAACCAGATAACCAAGAACAAACCATACTTTAAACAACCCAGAAGAAAGTTCCTAGAAGGATCCATTGAGCAGAACCCATCGACCTTTGCACCAAACAATTTTATATACAAAGAAAAGATGTCACATTCCTTTTCTCTTGAAATGAACATTCATCTGGATGTTGAACAAATATTACAGAGAGACATGAGGGATTTTCGTTTCCTCCCAAAGTTTGATTTAATTTTTTTTTTCCCTTCTTCAGCCGATATACAAAATTGCATTGTGCTCATTTAAGGTGAATTTTCTCTGTATCTGAAGTTTCCGCAACATATAGACATTGCTTGCCTTTTTCTGTAGATACCTTTCATACGACAACTCTGCCAATTCAAAAAGCACATTTTGTAACAGAGACTACCTAACTGAACACTGCACAGTTGTGTTGCCCACGGTTCAGATAACACCATTGACACAAAGTCCATAAATATATGGACATTTTCACCGCATCGCAGACAATCAATCATATCATCACTTATCAAAGCGGAGGCAGAAGCAGCGGAATGGCATTTTTCATATACAAGCTCAAAGGGGGTCGAGTACACATTGGTTGCAACTAAAAGACCTTCAACCTGGTAATGCGAGCAAAGGGATTAATACATTTAACAATATAATACACAACTGCATCCCCCCCTTTCCTTTAAAACAAAAAAGAAAGAGTAAATAGGTGTAGAAATTTGTTGAAGGCTATTTCTATAAGCAAAGTGAGGATGATTTTGTGGATGTATACACACAACAATTATAGAGCTAGCTAGTTTCTCCATATCCTCTACTATATCTTCTCACAAATCTGTTACAAACGTTGCCTAGGTTGTCCGAAAGATCCTTTCTCTAGCATCCTTCTTCTTTGTTATATTTTTGAATAGCATAAGTGGAATCTTCCCTCTATGCAATTGATGTTCCATTGGCGAAAACAAATATGAATACGTATCGAACAATTGTAGCTACAACATGGAACAGTGCAATATTTGTGTAACTTATCCGACATATATGCAAACGCGAAAGTTAAGAACAAAACTGAATATGAAAAGTGGTACCATTTCCTTGTTGCTGTTCGACTCTACATCCTTTATATGGAGAATGTGTTGCGACCCAAATTTTCTCACCAATGTCACAACAGCCCCAATCGTTCTGATTGGGTAAATATCAGTGCTCTGTGCAAGTTGCCTGATAGTCGAGTCCAGGAGGAAGCGATATTCTAAACAAATAGAAGGAATTTTTTCCACAATGCTTGCTTCATTGAGAAAAATAAATTGATTGCAATCACCACGGTCATATACTGTTTTGGGAAATACATTAAAATTTGTAATGGATATCCCATTACGTGGCAATATCTTTTTTGCATGTTTCTGGACAAGTTGTGGAGGAACAGTCAGTGTGACAGTCATCATGGCATCCTTGTCTTCCATATCAGCACGCATAATGGATCTAATTTTGTTTGCCTTGTCCAAGTAGGTGGTATAGACAACCATTATTTCCCCGATGAACAGTTCTCTAGTTTGGCGGTTGTTCAAGCCCTCTATTGACAGTACTTTGGATGTCACAAATCTAGACCTGATGACATTTTTTGAACAAGAAAACTAAAGTGAATGGTAGTGTGCTACAAGTACACGAATAGTATTGATGAACTATGGAGCCACAGTTTCACAACCACACCTCTTGGTCTGCAGAACATGCAACACGTTCGACGTTTCACTTGTACTTGTTGATACTTCTTACGAGATGGAAACCATGTATTGCAAATGGCATCAACATATTCGCCATGCCATAGATGACTATATATCCCAGGAAATTTGTTTAGTAAACATAGTAAGAGCACATCGTATGCATCTTTACCTTTGGCCTTGTCGGTTTCTCGATGTCTGGGATGACTGACTGCTCATGGTCGTCTCACTAGTCCAACTTTTTCTGATGCAACCATGTGCAAATGAACATCGGGACTAAACAAATATATGCATTGTATATTGTCCATCGGAAGGACCAAATAGCCATACAAATGTATGCAGCTTAATTTTTTAATTGGAGAAATGTTTAATAGTAAACAGGGTGTGACCACGGGTCACCATGGCCAATCTGTATGTCACGGACCCCTGGAAGCCAGGGGAGCAATCTTCAACCTGCCAACCTAGCAGTTGCAATCGACAAAGTGGGTAACTATGGAATAAGGGAGAAGCAAGACCACATATGTCAGTCTTTTAGTCTTCCAACCAGCGCACGATGGAATTTTCGGAAACCACACTAAGCAGATGAATTAGAAAAACAAAAGGGATAATAGAAAATGGAAAAAGTAGAAACAGGGAGCGCAGAAAGGCCCATTACTGCGAATTCATCGTTTTCAAGTCTAATATTATATGCTCCCACCCAGTTTGTACATTTAATTTACCGACACACTTGGTATACCTTTTAGAAGATTGTACCACAGAACCCTCTGCTGCTGCACAAAAGAATTCATCTCCCTGTCTAAGCAACCTATTTTTTCCAAGGCAGCAATGCCGAAGATGCAATCGAAACGAAGGCAAGTTAGTATGAAAACATACATCTAAAAGAAAAAGAAAAAGGTCTATTTACCCGCCAAAGAGTCCTTCATCCTGTCCAACGATGTTGTTTCTTTAAATGCAGCGCAAACACAACAGACATAAACTAGCTTAGTATGCAGGAAAGAACGTATGTAACCAATATAACTTACCATGTAGGAAGGCACACAACTAGTTTAACACATATACAGACCATAAATGAAATACAAAACAATGCAATATGAAACAACAGTACAAGCACACACCTTTCTATATCCTCTTTAGCCGATGTAGACAAGACTCCCTCCTTTTCTCCAGCTACTCTGTTTGTTTCAATGTGGGAACCCACAAAATCAATGAACATCAATGGAAGTTGGTATTCACCAGAGAACAAGCAATATGTAGATACAACAAAACTGACTCAACGAATAGTTTACAAAGGCAAAAACATGAATGTTTGCGCTTCTCTATCCATGGTTGTAAACATCTAGCTTTTTTTTCCCTGGCCAAAATATATTACAAGGAAAAAAATATCACACAATTGCATGGCCGCAGCTAAACGATTTCTGGTTTTCCCTAGCAATTCATTTAGATATGCCCTTTAACCATGTTCTTTATCCTTTACATAGACTGTTGTGCCCACGATACAAGTTCTCAGTTTTCTGTGGAAAACTACCCAGACATGCTTCCAGACATGAAAATATAATCTTGAAGAATCTTTGTTGCACATATCATATCTCAAGCACAACACAAATTGTATCGTGCGCACACCAGTCTATGTAGAGGAGAAAGAACATGTCATATCATATCCGCACATCTGACCATACATGGTCTATATATGTAGGCTTCATACATATGCTTTATTCCAACAAAAAACAACGGATATTGTAACTTCACATGTAATCCTCCAACAATTTTGTATGCAACTATTATCTTTCATGGCAGGACTCGAGCACCAGGAAAATCTCATAGAATTACAGATAACGACCTTTGCAAAAATGACAAATAACACAACTGCAGATTGACTAGTGGGTGTAGGGGCTGAACACCGTAAAGCACCCCCAAAAAACAATAACAATCCTAAAAAAAAGAAAAAGAAAAGCTCCAACCACCGCTGCTGCACCTCAACCCTGAAAGGCCGAATCAAAGAAAAGAAACCAACAAGGACCAAACCAACGAGAAAGCACGAAGAGGCCGAAATACACCCCTAGGGCCCCAAAGCGCAAACCCCAGGAAAAAAACCAGAACCATCAACCCAGGAACCAACAAACCAACAAAATCCACTGACCCAGTGAACAACATATGTATCTCCAACAATTATGAAACTGCAGCCGAAGCAGAAAAGGAACCGAAAACATACAAGGAACATGCGACTACAAATAAGCAAATATTCTTACTTGCAAACTGCAAACATTGAACAATAAACAAGGAATACAAAATGAAACTATGGCATCAAAAATTACTCTGAAACGATGAAATGTAGAAGCGCAGGTCGAATCACGAGCAAAACAACAAAAAACAACAACCGAGAGACCAGCGAACAAGAACCACTCACCGAACTAGTAAACAATGTATCTAGCTTCAACGATTACAAGGATGAAACATACAATGGCAACACTCGACAAACCAACAAACAAGAAGCAGTCACCGAACTAGTAAACAATGTATGTAGCTTCAATGACAGAACAAGGATGAAACATACAATGGCTATTGAACTGGCATGTACTCCGAGAACCGTATTTACATAAAAATTTAAGACTCTCAGGCTGTCTAAGTACCTCGCGGTATGCAAACATTTAAGCTGTCAGGGGTGTTGGTGGACGTCATGTCATGTAGACATTTACGCTTTCAGGCCTATTGGGGCATCTCAGAATAAGTGTCAATAAATTTCAAGAAATATACAAAGCTTGGATATGAAAACATTTCAATATGCTTAGTACATATCAAAACTGATGGATATATTCAGGTAGCAGAAAATGCTAATACAAACATTCGAACTAATGGTAGCATTAATCGACCTTCAAGCAGTATACAAGAAAAATATATGATTAAAACATACTGTCTACGAGAAAAAGTTTGGATATGTTGCCATATACAACATTGGGAATAGCGAAGCAGGAAATAAGACCTCCAATCTCTTAGCCAATCAGATCAGTACATTTATGTTACTTTTTAATATATAAAAATATATGATTTTAATTCCATAGCTCCAACAATAGGTATTGTGCAAATATTTCCGGTCAAAGGACAAACTAATATGTAGTCAATGCTTTATCGATCGCTATAGTCCCTCTATGCCTACGGCAAGGACTAATAAGACAAAAGTCAAACTTTCAAACATCCACTCTCTACCATGCCTTATTTGGAATAAGACAAAAAAACTCTTTCACACCTTGACTTTGCACGAAAACACAAAATCAAACTTCATACCATCGTTAAACTTCACAAGGTTATGATAGAGCCACGCTCTAAGCTACAAGAACGATGATGCCAAGATTATCATCCTTATAGCACCCGTTGCACAACGCAAGGATTGATTATCGCCCCTGCTGAACGAGCTTACCTGGTATAGAAAAAAATATTTCCTCTGCACACAAAGTTGTCCTCTTTCAGAGAAATCACTCAGTCATCAAATTTGTCTTCTTTCACAGAAATTGCCCACTCATTAGATATGTCCTCTTTCACAGAAATCACCCTTCCAGATCTTGCTAACTCATGCAATGGCTTTCTCACCTAAAGCTCTTATACCACTTGTTGGGCAATGGAAGCAAAACATAGCATAAAAAAATAGAACAACAAAGCAAACACAACACAACAACAATCACACAATTGGCAGAGTGATTTATGTGGAAACCCAATCAGAGAAAAACCACAGGCAATGATAATCAATATTCTTTTATTCAAGGGAGAATTACAATAGCCAACCCAAGCATACAACCATCCTATCCTCTCATACACACAACACCTTAGTATTGCATGTTGCTCTCACATACTCTCTACACATTGCACACACACATCTATGAGTATGCTCGTTTATATAACATTTATCACTCAGTTACATAGATTGATCATGAATAGATCACATAATTACACAAATAGTTCATAAATAGATTGCATGCATGCGCATTAACATAGCTACCTGCATGTGCATGTGATCACATGAGGAGCAAAATTTACCATCTACGTTGGCATGTAGTTAGTGAGTTTCTTGATTTTAATCTTCCGATATGCTTAAAGTCCACTGCCTCTTTAATTTTACTCTAGAAATTAGACAAGAAATAGTTGGATATACACTATTAGTTTATACTTTATCTACAATGTTAGTTTATATGTGTCTTATACATGTAGGTCATTTTATATTAAATAAAGGTAGTTGGTTTACACGGATAAGCATGTCTACATTAAATTAAATATTTTGATATTGTAGAAATGATTGTAAATGGAGACATTGAGTTTGTTTTGATAGGTTTAGTTTAAACATGTTATGATTTGGATTTTTTTTTAGTTATATATATTTTTTATAGTTTTACTTAAATTTTGGTTAAGAATTTCAAAGAATTATTGAGATTGCAGATATTAGATGTTGAGATTGCATAATTTGATGTAATAAGAGTTAGAGTGTTGAATTCATTTATGCATTCAAAAATGTAATTTCAATGATAATGTCCAAATTGTATAATGTTTAGATTTCTTCATTTTTATGAACTAGATATAAGCGGGACACTCATACAACTAACTTATCCAATCAAATTTGATCTTAAATTTACTTGGAATTATGTTTGAACTGAGAGTTTCACTTCTATATTAAGTACTTTTCCCTTAAAAATTTTTGACTAGACTAAAAAAATTGATAAAAAAAATAAAATTTTGACTTGTAAAAAAACCACCCTTACAAAAAAGATTTGAATGCTCTATATATAATGCTCTAATATCACATATGAATTGTAACTCATTAAAAATAATAAGTAAGCTAATTTTTTTTGGTACGAATTTTTCCTCAGGAAGAAATGTTGACATAACTAAGTGTGTCAAGGTAGTGGATTGTAAATATTTAAGCATGTATAAATTAATTTTTTTTATACAAGTCTTTTCTTTAGGAAGAAAATAAATGTTGACGTATAATTCTTATGGGGTGGACATAGGCAACTAGATATAAATAGTGAACTGTATATAAAGAGTGAATTGTGAATTCACTACTCATATTTAATAGAAATAAAAATAGTTGAGTTATAAAATAAAAAAGGAAAAAAATGTTTTATTATTATTATAATGCTATTTTTAATTATTAAGTTGAGAGATTTTTTTACAGTTCATTATGAGAAAATGTTGAAGTGTTAGTACGATGAGACATAATATAATGTTTCTCACATATATTCAATGATAATTTTTTATAAATTTCTCATTATTATATGCATTATATCATTTTTAAAATAATAAAAATGAAAATAATAATTCTATTAAAGTCTTAATCTAACAATACACCATCTCTAAGTGAATGACAATAAGAATTATGCATATAATGCACATGCAAGTAAATGATAGTATCAATTAAGTATATAAAGTATTATATGTGCCTACTTAATACAAAATGCACCCAAATGTACTAAGAATAATGCAAATGCAAGTAAATGATAGTATCAATTAAGTATATAAAGTGTTACATGTACCTACTTAATACAAAATGCACCCAAATGTACTAAGAATTAAGTGATACAAATTAAATAATAAATAATATTTATATAATTTTAAGCAATGATATTTACATGGCACAATTGAAAGAGTAATATGGTCTAGTATATAAAAGAATGATGAATTTCTCTCTCCCCTGATATATATGTGATATGTATCTGCTGATATATATGTGATAAATAAAAATGAACATAATAATTCTACACATGTCCCAATCCAACAATACACCATCTATGAATGACACTAAGAATTAAGTATTTACTGCACTTAAATGAGAGTAAGAATTAAATGATACAAATGAAATAATAAATGATATTTATTTAATCTAAATAGATCCATTTTAACAGCTAATTCAAGAATCTAAAGGGATCAAATCTCTAGAGGTGTAAACTTTTAACCTTTCCTCGAGTTTTACACTCTTTTGCAATATCATCATCACCAAAAGGTTTTATCGACATAGCCAGAAGGTTTTATCAACAAAAAGTTTATGTCCCAATACCATCATCTCGAGAGAATCCTTCTCACATCCTCCTCTGTCCTAAAAATAAAACTGATCCACCAGCGAGCTCGCAAGTATGTGATAGGGCCATAACCTAAGAGGAGAGCCCATTCACGCTGCATCCAACAGTTTAAATTGGCCATCGAAACCTTCATCCAATAAACTTCCCATCAATTGTGTGTCCATCCAAATCGACAATCTGGTTAACCTGCAAATCCTCTCCTACAACTGAAGAGACTCCACCCACTTTCGATTTCACCACCTTCTTCCTCTTACGCCTGGAGTTTTCCTGTGGCAGTTTGACAGCACCCACCTATAGGTCGTCAAGGCCAAGCTTCCCACCGATAAACCCTAGTACCTCGGACTGGCAGGGAAACCTAGCTTCTGACGGACAATTAGTAGTATCGCCATGGTTTAGGTTGGCAGCTCGTTGAGCAATAACTCCATCTGCCCCCTCTCTTAACTCCCGCCAAGCCTTAAAAAAAACCTCGTGGATAGATCTGGTCCGTCTAATTTCTATTGAGGATCCATCAAGTATACTACAGATCTGCAGTGAAACCCAACGACCTTAGGGCCAAAACTTTCCTCCTTGTCTTGGCTGCCATCTATGGTACGTGGCACACCAGAAGCCTCGGACTTGGCCTCGACTCAATATGGAGGATTTTCTTGAAAAGAGCCCACACACGGAGAAATAAAGATTAGATCCGTCGATGGTGTGTCATTCGAATAGTCCAGAAGTTGCATCGCGTCATCCATTGTCACCTCAGCCAACCGGATGACGAATCAAACACAGGCTTGAAAACTCTGGAAAAACCCTAGCCCAAAACCCTAGCTCTACTTCTGCCCGCATCCACCCTCTCTCTTCCTACTATGTTATACATGTTAAAAAGGAATTCCAAAACATTACAGAAATTTATAAGAAACATTAAATAATAGTCATTTTTCCTAATTTACATTAACAAATAAATATTAAATGATCTCAAGATCATATAATTTTTGTTTTACATAGTAGTATATATCATTATTACCCAAAACAAGTGCCACATCAGTGGCTATGTCCCTACCAACAATGAATTTGTACATTGTTTTGTTGTTTTGTTGGATGGAAATAAAAAGTACAACTAGTTTGTAAAGTAAGACTTAAATAAAATACGAGTTAGATTTTAAAGTAAGATTTAAATAAAAAGAAGAGTTAAATTGTAAAGTAAGATTTTTAGAGTTACATAACTTAAGTTTTATTAGTCTCTCTATGGGACTATAACAATGAGTTTTTTTGATGTGACATTAATTTGTTTTTTATCATAAATTTGTGTATGCAATATAATGTTTAACATAGGAAAACAAATATATATTTTTGGATATAATAA
>ML794020.1:295240-349486 GCA_009831015.1 Picea engelmannii
TTTTAAGTCAAAAGTGAAATATGTCACTTAAGTCATAAAGTGACAATTAATTCACAATGTGGGTGAATTAATAGACATAAATCAACTAAGGAAAGTGGGTTTCCTTAGTGATATTTTAGGATGAGATCTCACCCATTGATTAGACTTGGCTAGATCTAATCTAGGCCATTGATATTTCAGGGTTGGCATGAGGAGGCTAAAGAGAGGGTAAAGGAATTTTGGAGACTCATTCTTCACTTGTGATTTTTGGAGAAGAGGAGAGGGGTACATTTCTTGAGGAGAAGGAGGGCACACTTCATGAGGGTTTGAGTAAAACCCTTGAGAGTTTGAGGAGAATCTCTTGGTTGCTTGGAGCTTGCATGGAGAGTATTTTCATGGAGTCTTAGACTTCACTTCTGAGAGGGAGCATGCATATGGAGGAGGGGCGCATCTTGAGGAGGAGGGCACATTTATTATCCATAATTTTCTCATGCGGAGAGGAGTACTTTTCAGAGCAGGATGAGGTCTGATGCATAGGGAGAGGAGAGCTTGTGTGCTTGTTTCTGTGGAGAGAGACATTCAATTTATGGCTCAGTTTATTTCTGGTGATCATTTATGCTAGGAGGATGGCGTACATGTTGAGAGGACTGACAACTACCTTGTAGAAGATCTGCTTGGAGGATTCGATCTCTGACAGTTTCAGTGGAGAGGAAACACGGGAGAGGACATTCTTGTGGAGGGATTTCTTCATTGGGTTAATGATGAGCTAGGGCGCTTTAGTTCAGTACAGAGGGCAACAAAGGGAGAGGGCACACCACAGTTTGGGCACTTCTTTCTCCGGTTCTTGTGGAAAGGCTCGTGAGGAGATTTATATGTATATAGGTTCCATTGTATTTTATTACTTGTTGTATCTCTTTCTTTAATCATCATTATATAGATAGATATCCCAAACTGGTTTTCCCCGGGGGGTTTTATCTAGGGTCATGTTGACCAAAAATACCTGTGTACAAAAATGCATGTGTTAGTCTTTTAGATTTGTTCATTTTCAGCTGTAAATATCTTTAGGTGTGTTGTACTTATTTTAGTATGCATGTGCTAACTTCTGGTTACTAAAACTACATGCTAGAGAACCTAAAATTGGAAGTGCAACCATAACAAATCAACAGGGAGTTCTTGGACTGTTGGCTGTCCTAAAACAACAACAAACACTTTACATAATAGTTGAAACTTAGAGCCTAACTATGGTCAAAGACAGACCCAATAGGCATCCTTGATAGGACCTGAAAATCTTCATGGTATCAGAGTTGAGGTGGATGAGTTTTGATCAGTTTGGACATCATATGTGTTGGCTGTCATATACATCTTCTTGGAATATTTTTGTGGAAAACCATTGACTCATTCAGTGGTTGTTAGAGGGAATATTTTTGTAGAGGACAGTTGGGCAGTTTCTGGCACTTGTGGACAACCTCTTTTCACACCTACATGGACAGGAGTGAGGCTGTAGTTTTGATGACCTCTTTTCACACCTAGAGATTAGGAGTGAGGTTGTGGATTCACTTGCCTCTTTTCACACCTGTGTTGACAGGAGTGAGGCAACATTCCTTTGCATTGGGAGCATCAGAGTGAGAACAGTTGGCAGACATGTCAGTATCTCAGATGCGTGTGGAGGACAGGCTAGCCGAGGCTAGCAATTGGTTGCCTTGGAAGGCGAGGATGGTCTTTGTCTTAGAGGACCTCGAGCTATGGGACATAGTCGAGGCAGTTGTTCCTCCCATTCCTGTCACTGCACCCATATTGGTGGAAAAGTTCAGGAGGAGGAACAACAAGGAAAAGAGGATCATATGTGATGTTGTGAGATATCACATTATTCCCCACCTAACTAGGAAGACTTGTGCATTTGATATGTGGGCATCTTTGTGCAAGTTGTAAGAGAGCTCTAATGAGAACTGAAATATGGTTCTTCATGATCGACTCAGGGGAATTCACATGCTCGAGGATGAGTTAGTTATTCCATTCCTTGGTAGATACACATAGACCAAAGATGATTTGGCAGTCGTCGGAGAGGTTGTGAACCCTGACTCTTTGGTGAGGCAAGCTATGAATAGCTTCACCAAACCATGGGGTCCATTTGTACGGGGAATTGTTTCCAGGGAGGTTATGCCTACATGGGAGAGTATGTGGGATGACTTCATCCAGGAGGAGATTAGGCTTGCAGCCAAGGATTTTGGTTAACAACAACAACAACAACACATAGTTTCTGGTGATGAGGACCTTTCTCTTTGGACAAAGGGCAAGAAGAAGACCATCCATGGAGGTCGGGTCCCAAGTTTGGGGCCCCAACACAAGGAGGAGAAAGCAGTAACATCAATGGGCAGAGGAGAGACATGAACACAATGAGATGTTATTATTGTGGAGAGATGGGTCACTATGCAGGATAGTGTCCCAAGAAGAAGAAGAAGAAGCAGGATGGGTCAGTAGCGACAACAAAGGAGATAGAGTTCAGTGACCAGTCTTTCAGAGAGTGTGCATTCATTACTACTTTATCTGCTATTACACCATCCATCACTATATGGGTAGACCGAGTTGAGGAGGACCGACTGACGCACAACAATGATTCAAAGGGAGATGATACTTAGTGTCCCTGGACATCTTTAGAGTGGGTGAATGGTCCACTTAGTATAGCTACAGTTTCAGAGCAGCTGAGGAGACCGAGAGTCGGTGCTACAACTTTAGTGCATCAAAGGATGATGAGGAGGAGTAGCAGGGCACCACAAAGGCTTGAGCCTCACATGGCTTATGAGATGGGCAGATTAGGTTCTGGATCCACTTCAGGTGGAGGTGACTTGGAGAGAGGCCAAGTTGATGACTCTTGGTGAGAGACCAAGAGAGGGAGACTCTTGGTGAGATGCCAAGAGTAGAGACTCTTGGTGAGAGGCCAGGAGTAAGAGGAAATCCTTGGTGGGAGACCAAGGTGGATATCTTCAGTGTGATGTCAAGATCTAGGTGATGTTGGATAGATGGAGAGTCAGTTCCATTTATAGATCATACAAATTGAGTAGATCTATGATAGATTCCACTTTTAGTGATCAGGGTATAGCCATACTCACTGAGCATATGCCAGGAGGCAACCATGTCCACTGCAGGGATGATATTGGTGGTGACGAGCACTTTCCTCGGTAAGAGGGAGTGTTGAGATTTGGGTACCTTGGAAAGTGGTCCCATGTGCTTATGAGTCTCTAATCACAAAGGGGGAAGACTATTACCCTTGTACTTTACTTTATGATTCTAATTTCGTTTTGACTTAGAAGTTTTAAGTCAAAAGTGAAATATGTCACTTAAGTCATAAAGTGACAATTAATTCACAATGTGGGTGAATTAATAGACATAAAGAAACTAAGGAAAGTGGGTTTCCTTAGTGAGATTTTAGGATGAGATCCCACCCATTGATTAGACTTGGCTAGATCTAATCTAGGTCATTGATCTTTTAGGGTGGCATAAGGAGGCTAAAGAGAGGGTAAAGGCATTTTGGAGACTCATTCTTCACTTGTGATTTTTGGAGAAGAGGGGAGGGGCACATTTATTGAGGAGAAGGAGAGCGCACTTCATGAGGGTTTGAGTAAAACCCTTGAGAGCTTGAGGAGAAGCTCTTGGTTTCTTGGAGCTTGCATGGAGAGTATTTCCGTGGAGTCTTAGCCTTCACTTCTGAGAGGGAGCATGCATATGGAGGAGGGGCACATCTTGAGGAGGAGGGAACATTTATTATCCATCATTTGCTCATGAGGAGAGGAGTACTTTTCAGATCAGGATGAGGTCTGATGCATAGGGAGAGGAGATCTTGTGTGCTTGTTTCTGTGGTGAGAGACATTCAGTTTATGGTTCAGTTTATTTCTGGTGATCATTTTTGTTAGGAGGATGGCACACATGTTGAGAGGACTGGCAACTACTTCGTAGCAGATATGCTTGGAAGATTCGATCTCTGACAGTTTTAGTGGAGAGGCAACATAGGAGAGGACATTCCTATGGAGGGATTTATTCATTGGGTTATTGATGAGATAGGGTTCTTCAGTTCAGTACAGAGGGCAACAAAGGGAGAGGGCGCACCACAGTTTGGGAACTTCTTTCTTTGGTTCTTGTGGCAAGGCTCGTGAGGATCTTTCTATGTATACATGTTCCATTGTATTTCATTACTTGTTGTATCTCTTGCTTTAATCATCATTATATAGATAGATATCCCAAACTGGTTTTCCCCGGGGGGGGTTTATCCAGGGTCATGTTGACCAAAAATACCTGTGTACAAAAATGCACATGTTAGTCTTTTAGATCTATTCATTTTCAGATGTAAATATCTTTAGGTGTGTTGTACTTATTTTAGTATGCATGTGCTAACTTCTTCTTACTAAAACTACATGCTAGAGCACCTAAAATTGGAAGTGCGACCATAACAAATCAACAGGGAGTTCTTGGAATGTTGGATTTCCTAAAACAACAACAAACACTTTACATAATAGTTGAAACTTAGAGCCTAACTGTGGTCAAAGATAGACCCAATAGTCATGATTGATAGGACTTGTAAATCTTCATGGTAACAGAGCTGAGGTGGCTGATTTTTTATCAGTTTGGACAACATATGTGTTGGTTGTCATATACATCTTCTTGGAATATTTTTGTGGACAACCATTGACTCATTCATTGGTTGTTAGAGGGTATATTTTTGTAGAGAATAGTTGGGCAGTTTCTGGCACTTGTGGACAACCTCTTTTCACACTTGCATGGATAAGAGTGATGCTGTAGTTTTGACGACCTCTTTTCACACCTAGAGATTAGGAGTGAGGTCATGGATTCACTTGCCTCTTTTAAAACCCATGTTGAAAAGAGTGAGGTAGCGTTCCTTTGCATTGGGAGCATCAGAGTGAGCACAGTTGGCAAACATGTCAGTATCTCAGATGCATGTGGAGGACAGGCTAGCTGGGGATAGCAATTGGTCACCTTGGAAGGTGAGGATGGTCTTTGTCTTAGAGCACCTCAAGCTATGGGACATAGTTGAGGAAATTGTTCCTCCCATTCCTCTCACTGCACCCTTCTTGGTGGAAGATTTTAGGAGGAGGAACAACAAGGCAAAGAGGATCATATGTGATGCTGTGAAAGATCACATTATTCCCCACTTGACTGGGAAGACTTGTGCATTTGATATGTGGGCATCTTTGTTCAAGTTGTACGAGATCTCTAACGAGAACCGAAAGATGGTTCTTTATGACCGACTTAGGGGCATTCACATGCTTGAGGATGAGTCAATTACTTCATTCCTTAGTAGGTACACACATATCAGAGATGAGTTGGTAGCCGTCGGAGAGGTTGTGAACCCTAACTCTTTGGTGAGGAAATCTATGAATAGATTCAACAAACCATAGGGTCCATTTGTACGGGGCATTGTTTCCATGGAGGTTATGCCTACATGGGAGAGGATGTGGGATGACTTCATCGAGGAGGAGATTAGGTTTGCAACCAAGGCTTCTAGACAACAACAACAATAGCTACACACAGTTTCTGGTGATGAGGACCTTGCTCTTTGGACAAAGGGAAAGAAGAAGATCGATCGTGGAGGTCGCCAGAGTCCCAAGTTTGGGGCCCCACCATAGGGAGGAGAGAGCAGCAACAGCAGTGGGCAGAGGAGAGACATGAGAACAATGAGATTATTTTCTTGTGGAGAGATGGGTCACTATGCAGGACAATGTCCCAAGAATAATAAGAAGCAACAGGATGGGTCAACATCGACAATAGAGGATATAGAGTTCAATGATAAATTTTCCAGAGAGTGTGCATTCATTACTACTTAATATGCTATTACACCATCCATCACTAGATGGGAAGACCGAGTTGAGGAGGATCGACTGACGAACAACAATGATTCAGAGGGAGATGATACTCAGTTTCCCTGAACATCTTTAGAGTGGGTGAATGGTCCACTTAGTATAGCTACAGTTTCAGAGTATCCGAGGAGACAGAGACTTGGTGCTACAACTTCAGTGCATCAGAGGATGAGGAGGAGGAGCAACAGGGCACCATAGAGGCTTGAGCCTCACATGGCTTATGAGACGGGTAGACTAGGTTCTATATCCACTTTAGGTGGAGGTGACATGGCAAGAGGCCAAGTTGATGACTCTTGGTGAGAGACCAAGAGAGGGAGACTCTTGGTGAGATGCTAAGAGTAGAGATTCTTGGTGAGAGGCCAGGACTAGGAGGAAATCCTTGGTGGGAGACCAAGGTGGAGATCTTCAGTGTGATGCCGAGATCTAGGTGATCTTGGATAGATGGAGAGTCACTTCCATTTATAGATCATACAGATTGAGTAGATTTGTGACAGAGTCCACTTTCAACGATCAGGGTATAGCCATACTCATTGAGCATATGCCAGGAGGAAACCATGTCCACTGCAGGGATGCTATTGGTGGTGACGAGAACTTTCCTCGGTAAGAAGGAGTGTTGAGATTTGGTGATGCAACCTGCCCTCAACCTGTAGATCAGAAGGTCATGTACTCATGATATTTCTTCCTACACTGGCCCGAAGAGATTTCGGAAATGGCTCCTCTATTTCCCTTTTAGGAAATCTGCACCCACAATTAACTTCGAGAAATTCCCCCTTATACTTCGAGAGATCGGACTTTTCACTTTCACGAATCCAGTGATCAAGCGCCTTGTCTCTCAATCTCTGAAAACCCGAAAACAATCAACGCTTGACCTTTTCTCTCTCTCTATTTTGGATTTCTCCTTATCGCAATTTTGGCAGTTGCGATGTTAAGAAACTCGTTCCCTCGATTCCTGAAACCCGATTTACCGAAACTTCGATGTGCCCGCAAGGTTGAACTTTCAATGGTCCTTCACTCCATCAGGACTTCACGATTTTGAGAATCCTAATGCAAAGAATTCGGGACTTCACCCCATGAAACCCTGAATTGGTCAACAAAGTTTGACTTCTGTGTCGATAATGCGCCACTTGTCCACCCTGCAGATTCTGTGGACCACAAAATCCTTTCATCCTTGGGACTTCGCGTTTCGTGATTTCGCGAGTCCTGTTGCACAAATTTCGGGACTTCAACCTACGAAAACCCGAAATAGAAGTTCACGGGTAAATCCAATGGCTCCTGTGGCTTGAATCTACGGCTCTACTCCTTCCGAGCTTGTACCCCACGAAAAGAACTTGCCGTAACTCCCCTGCTTTTCCATGAGATCCGACGGCTCATGGGACTTCGCAAATTCTTCACAGAGAATTCCAACCGTCCATCTCTTCCCTTGAGAACTTCTGCACAAACTAAACAAAGTATCTCTCTCCGCGGAACTTGTCCTCCTACAGTCCGACGTCGCTACGCCTTCCTTCAAATTTTCAAGGTACTTGGCCTCTTTCCTTCCTTCGACCCCTTCGAAAGTTCAAATCCTTCTGAGCTTTCCCACGACTTTGAGTCTTTCAGAAAAATCTTTCTCACACTCCTTGCGGCTGACCTTCAAACACCTTCAAGTGTTGAACTCCCTTTGACTTTGCAAACACCTACAACAATAGTCTCTCAACAAGTCATTCAGGTTATGAAACCTGGAACTCTATTCAGCCTGCGCACACTTTGCACGGCTCCTGTGCCCAACTGCACTTCTGAGGGAATGAGAACAAAATCTATCTTATCTAAGATTTCAGAGACAAACGTCTGAACCCTTTGTCAACGCACTCCTTGCAGACAAATCAACTACACTCCTTGCAGGAACTCTTGCTCAGATAGAGAAACAATTGAAACTCATTCCTCTTACTCTCTCTCTCTCTCAGATTTCAAACATTCAACAATAAATCATTCATACATAGCATAAAAGCAATTGCATGACAGAAAGAGTAAAACATTCATGAGCATAACATTAAAAAATGCATACACAGAGAATATTTGAACACCATGAGTCTGAATCAAAGCCTTCTTTGTATTAATCCATAACTTCTGTACATGGAATTCTTCTACACAACTCTTTGCTTCTCTTCTTCTATGCTCTATGCTCTCAATTGGCATAATCTTTATTCTCTTCTATCCTTCTCTTCTCTTCTCTTCTATTCTTTTTTTTTACAATAATACAATGAGGGTGTCTATATTTCATTTCCCTCTCTCATTCTAAACGGTCTAATCTAGAATTAAATTCTATCTACTTGCATTAACTACCATAAATTACTTCTACCTACTAAGGACGAGAGCGGATCGCTCAAGGTCCATTTACATTTTACGAGTGTGCCTCCACTTGATGGCTTCATTAATTATTTTAAGACATTTTCAAAATTTGTGCTGGGTGTTTTTCCAACTGTCCTTTATCTCCGCGCTGGCTCGCTTGAGATGCTCCTGCATCATACTCCCCGGCTTGAAAATTTTCATGGGATCCTATCCATGAGCTCGTGTACGGTGTGTCCATGCCTCTGGATCTCTGCTTCATTCTCCCAGCTGGCATATTAAACTGGATGGCCCTTCCACTTGACCAAATATTCAAAGTATTGCTTTCTCCTGGTCTTCTTGCCGACCCTTTTGTCCAGCATGCACTCCATCTGCGGCTTTTCTGCAACTGGCATATGATTTGTCCACTGGACCTCTGGCTGTTCATTTTCTGTCCCTGCTTCCTCACCTTTATATGAGTACAAATCTGAGATATTGAATATTGAAGAAATTCCGATCCCATCGGGTAATTCAATCTCGTAAGCATTCGCCCCAAATTTCTTCAAGACCTTACATGGTCCGATTTTCTTCATCTTCAGTTTATTATATGTTCCTCTCGGGAACCTTTCCTTTCTCAAATGTGCTAGAATCAAATCACCAACCTCAAATTGAAGTTGTCTCCTGTGTTGATCTTCTCTCCGCTTAGATTCCTGGCTCGAACTCTGTAATCGCTCCTTCACGTGATTGTGAAGTTCCTTCATCGCCTCTGCGAAATCTTCTACACTAGCGCTCCTAATCACATTTTGTTCTGAATCCCTTAACTCATAAATTCCTCTCGGCTACATGCCATAGAAAATCTGAAATGGACTCTGCCCCATGCTTCTGTTAACTGAGTCATTATAAGCAAATTTTGCCTGTGGTAATATGTTGTCCCACTGGTTGTGGTGTCCTGTCACCAGGCTTCTCAGCAAGTCTCCAAGACTTCTGTTTACCACTTATGTTTGTCCATCCATCTGAGGATGATAAGCCGAACTAAATGACAAGTTAGTTCCCATATTTTTCCATAAGGTCCTCCAAAAGTGTCCTATAAACTTAGTGTCTTGATCCGAAACTATGCTCTTTGGTAAGCCATGAAGTCGAATGACTTCTTTGAAAAACAGATTCACAATGTGAGTTGCGTCACTGGTTTTTTGACATGGAATGAAGTGTGTCATCTTGGAAAATCTATCCACCACCACAAATATTGAGTCGAATCCTCTTTGCGTTATTGGCAACCCCAATATAAAATCCATGTTGACTTCATCCCACGGCCTCTCAGGTATGGGTAATGGTTGATAAAACCATGCATTCTGTCTCCTACCCTTCGAATGCTGGCAAATTATGCATCTGTCCACGAATCTCTTGATGTATTCTCGCATTCCTGGAAAAAAATATGACTCATTCAATTTTGTGAACATCTTGTCATGACCGAAATGTCCTGCCAATCCTCCACTATGTTTCTCCTTCAACAAATTCTCCCTCAAGGAGCATTTTGGAATACAAAGTTGATTACCTTTAAACAGTTATCCTTCTTGGATCATGTATTCTATCCATTGGCTTCTGTCTCTGAGAATTGGATTCTCAGCTGCTTCATACGCCTCCTTAAAATCTAGATCATCTCTGTACATGTCCCTGAGATCATCAAAACCCAACGTTTTGACTCTGAACTCCTGCAATAGCAAACATTTCCTTCTCAAAGAATCAACAACTTTGTTAGCAGTACCAGAAATATATTTAATTACAAAAGTGAAACTTTGCATATATTCAACCCATTTAACATGTCTCTGATTCAACTTCTCCTGTTGAGTCACAAATTGCAATGCATGATTGTCACTGTATAGGACAAACTCCTTGGGAATCAAGTAATGTTTCCATTTCTTCAATGCCTGGATGATAGCATAAAACTCCTTGTCATAAGTGGAGTACTTCACTTTCGATTCATTCAACATCTCGCTGAAGTATGCTATTGGTCTGTCATCTTGACTCAAGACTGCCCCTATTGCAAATTCACTTGCATCACATTTCACTAGAAATGTCTTTTGGAAATCCGACAACACCAAAATTGGTTGTTCTGTGATCTTCCTCTTCAACAAATTAAAACTTTTCTCAGTGTCTTCTGTCCAGTGAAAAGATTTGTGTCTTTTCTTCACTGTGTCCATCATCGGTGCACTAATTCCACTGAAATTCCTAATGAATTTTCGGTAGAAACTAGCCAATCCGTGAAAACTTCTCACCTCAAAGATATTCTTCGTTGATGACCAATTCTTGATTACCTCCACCTTATCTGGATCCATCCTCAACTCATCTGCAGAAATAACAAATCCCAAATAAATGAGCTCTGTCTTCATGAATGAGGATTTATTCATGTTTATCAGCAACTTCTCCTGCTGTAACCTCTTCATCACTGTAGCCAAATGTTTCAGATGCTCAGCTACTGTTTTACTGAAAACCAGTATATCATCTAGATATACGATAACAAATTTTCTGATGAACTCCCTCAGGACTTCATTCATCAACCTCATGAAGGTACTCGACGCATTTGTTAAGCCAAATGGCATAACAAGCCATTCATACAACCCTTCGTTGGTTTTGAATGTTGTCTTCCATTCATCACCTTCTCTCATGCAGATTTGATGATAACCACTTTTCAAATCAATCTTTGAAAAGAATTTTGCTCCACTCAAGAAATCCATTAGATCATCCATCCTTGGTAATGGAAATCTGTACCTGATGGTTATCTTGTTGATCACCCTCGAGTCAATACACATTCTCCATCCTCCATCTTTCTTCAGACTAAGTACTGTCAGAATAGCACACGGACTCAAGCTTTCCCTGACCAATCCTTTATCCAACAAATCCTGGACTTGTCTTTTGACCTCTTCATTCTCCTGCGGCATCAATCTGTAAGCAACTTTGTTTGGAAAATTGGCTCCTGGTATGAGATCAATATGATGACTCACACTTCTAATCGGTGGCAACGAACGAGGTAGTTCGTCCACTACTATATCAGCGAACTCTTCCAGTAGTTCCTGAACCTCTTCTGGTAAATCATCCACCCTTGTGCTGGTCAAAACAATCTTCGGTTTCCTGACCACAATGAATTGAGGTTCCTCCTTCTTCTTGACCTTTGTAAGAAGTTCCTTCCCACTCATGAGAAGTACGGTGTTACTTACTTCAATTTTCATCTCTTTATCCTTGATTGGAAGCAACATGTGAGTTCTCCCATTCTTCTCTAGGGTGTATGTGTTCATTCTCACATCATGAATCACATTCCTGTCATATTTCCATGGTCTACCCAACAATAGATGACAAACATCCATGGGAATAACATCACAAAGTATCTTATCATTATATCCTCCTATATTAAATTCAACTAAACACTAATTAATGACAGTTACCTGATGTCCTTTTTGTAGTCATGAAACTCTGTATGGGCTTGGATGATCAATCATCTCCAGCTCCATCTTTTCTACCATCTCTATAGAAACGAGATTATCTGTGCTACTACTATCCACAATAACCTTGCATACCCTGTCCTTGGTTTTGCAAGCAGTCCGGAAAAGTCTATTTCTTTGGACTGAACTCTCCACCTCCTTCTCTGGTGTCAAAAGAGATTTTCACATCATCAACAATCTTCCGCCTTCAACATCTTCTGCCTCAATGTCTCACCTTTGTGCTTCGGCAATGCAAGTCTCTCCATTCTCTTTCCTTTTATCTGGACACTCATAAGACTTGTGCCCATTCTTTCCACATGTGAAGAATGTTATTACTCAACCTCTTCCTCTTCCTCTACCTCTGGTATGAGGAAAAATATTATTATTAGCAAAATCTCCTCTCTGTTCGGTATGCTGCCCTCTCTGTTCAGCGTATTTCCCTCACTGTGAACTTCCACCTCTCTCAGTTTGAGTTTGAGGTTTCTTCCAGTCCTCCTTGGGATTCTGATATTTATCCTGGGCAACTGATTTGCCTTTGGGCTAACTTCAGCCTCAGCCTCTTTGACCCTGCTTTCGGCTCAACTTCTCTTTAGCTTTCAGAGCCATCTGATAAGCATCTTCCACTGTTCGGATGGTCATCATGCTCATCTCATCCTGAATGTCATATCTCAGGCCATTCATGTATCTGGCAACCTTTTCATCATCCCTTTCCCGATGACCTGCCCTGATGTTCAGCCTGTAGAATTCTTCAGTGTATTCTTTCGCTGTCATCAACTTCTATCTCAAGTTTTGCATCCTTCAAAACAGAGTACTTTGGTAATCTCTGGGAATGAATTTTTCCTTCATCTTCACGATCATTCTATCCCAACTTTTGATCTTTTGCTTGCCTTTGCAGCATCTGTTAGCTTGTAGTTCATCCCACCACAATGTTGCATGTCCCTTTAATATTGTGACAACATGTTTGACCTTCTTGTCCTCTTCGACATCTTCATAGTCAAAATATGTGTCCAAGGCTCTAATCCAGTCAAGAAGCTCCTCTGCATCTAGATTTCCCTCACAAACTGGAATGTCCATCTTCGCTCTTGCACCCATTCTTGCAATAGCCCTAATCAAACGTTCGTTTGCTGCATCTTCGGCTGTAACTTCTTCTTCTTCATGGTCAGCTTCAATTTCACTTTCAAAATCACTAAGATCCCCAGCACCGACTGTGCGTCTCTGTGTTGTCTCCATGTCTTCAAGTCTGGTGCATAAATCACGCATTTCTTTTTCCATGGCTGGATCATGCATCTACCTACCTCTTCTCCTCAACATTTCCCTGTCATCTGGTGGATCGGGTGTTTGCCTGTCCCTTCTCCTCGGTGGCATGGTGAATTCTCCTTTTCCCTGCTACAGAAAGCAAAGAAAACTTTCTGAGCTCTAATACCAAACCTGATGCAACCCGCCCTCAACCCGCAGATCGGAAGGTCACGTACTTAGGATCTTTCTTCCTACACTGGCCTGAAGAGATTTAAAAAATGGCTCCTCTATTTCTCTTTCGAGAAATCTGCACCCACAATTAACTTCAAGAAATTTCCCCTTATACTTCGGGAGATCGGACTTCTCACTTTCGCGAATCTGGTGGTCAACCGCCTTGTCTCTCAATATCCAAAAACCCGAAAACAGTCAACGCTTGACCTTTTCTCTCTCTATTTTGGATTTCTCCTTATCGCGATTTCAGCGGTTGCAATGTCAAGCAACTCGTTCCCTCGATTCCTGAAACCCGATTTACCGAAACTCTGATGCGCTCGCAAGGTTGACCTTTCAACGGTCCTTCACTTCGTCGGGACTTCGAACTTCGCGATTTTGCGAATCCTAATGCAAAGAATTCGGGACTTCACCCCATGAAACCCCGAATTGGTCAACGGAGTTTGACTTCTGTGTCGATAATGCGCCACCTGTCCACCCTGCTGATTCCGTGGCCCACAAAATCCTTTCGTCCTCGGAACTTCGCGTTTCGTGATTTTGCGAGTCCTGTTGCACAAATTTCGGGACTTCAACCTACGAAAACCCGAAATAGAAGTTCACCTGGCCCCTACGGCTTGAATCTATGGCTCTACTCCTTTCGAGCTTGAACCCCATGAAAATCACTCGTCATAACTCCCCTGCTCTTCCGTGAGATATGACGGCTCACGAGACTTCGCGAATTATTCACAGATAATTCTGACCGTCTGTCTCTTCCCTTGAGAACTTCTGCACGAACTAAACAAAGTATCTCTCTCTGCGAAACTTGTCCTCCTGTGGTCCGTCGTCGCTATGCCTTCCTTCAAATTTTCAAGGTACTTGGCCTCTTGCCTTTCTTCTACCCCTTCGAAAGTTAAAATTCTTTTGAGCTTTCCCACGACTTCGAGTCTTTCAGAAAACTCCTGCTCACACTCCTTGTGGCCGACCTTCAAACACATTCAAGTGTTGAACTCCCTTCGACTTTGCGCACACCTGCAACAACAATCTCTCAACAAGTCATTCAGGTTATGAAACCTAAAAATCTATTCGGCCTGCGCACACCTTGCACGACTCCTGTGCCCAACTGCACTTCTGAGGGAGTGATAACAAAAGCTATCTTATTTGATCTTTTAGAGACAAACCTCTGAACCCTTTGTCAACGCACTCCTTGCGGACAAATCAACTGCACTCGTTGCAGGAACTCTTGATCAGATAGATAAACAATTGAAACTCATTCCTCTTACTCTCTCTCTCTCTCTCTCAGATTTCAAACATTCAACAAGAAATCATTCATACATAGCATAAAGGCAATTGCATGACAAAAAGAGTAAAACATTCATGAGCATAACATTCAAAAATGCATACACAGAGAATATTTGAACACCATGAGTCTGAATCAAAGCCTTCTTTGTATTAATCCAAAACTTCTGTACATGGAGTTCTTGTACACAACTCTCTGCTTCTCTTCTTCTATGCTCTATGCTCTCAATTGGCATAATCTCTCTTCTCTTCTATCCTTCTCTTCTCTTCTCTTCTATTCTTTTTTTTTACAATAATAAAATGAGGGTGTCTATATTCCATTTCCCTCTCTCATTCTAAACTATCTAATCTAGAATTAAATTCTATCTACTTGAATTAACTACCATAAATGCCTTCTACCTACTAAGGATGAGAGCGGATCGCTCAAGGTCCATTTACATTTTACGAGTGTGCCTCCACTTGATGGCTTCATTAATTATTTTAAGACATTTTCATAATTTTTGTTGGGCGCTTTTCCAACTGTCCTTTATCTCTACACTGGCTCACTTGAGATGCTCCTGCATCATTTGGGTACCTTGGAAAGTGGTCCCCATGTGCTTATGAGTCTATAAGCACAAAGGGGGAAAACTATTACCCTTGTACTTTACTTTATGATTCTAATTTCACTTTGACTTAGGAGTTTTAAGTCAAAAGTGAAATATCTCACTTAAGTCATAAAGTGACAATTAATTCACAATGTGGGTGAATTAATAGACATAAAGAAACTAAGGAAAGTGGGTTTCCTTAGTGAGATTTTAGGATGAGATATCACCCATTTATTAGACTTGGATAGATCTAATCTAGGCCATTGATATTTTAGGGTTGGCATGAGGAGGCTAAAGAGAGGGTAAAGACATTTTGGAGGCTCATTCTTCACTTGTGATTTTTGGAGAAGAGGAGAGGGGTGAATTTCTTGATGAGAATGAGGGTGCACTTCATGAGGGTTTGAGTAAAACCCTTGAGAGCTTGAGGAGAAGGTCTTGGTTGCTTGGAGCTTGCATGGAGAGTATTTCCATGGAGTCTTAGCCTTCACTTCTGAGAGGGAGCATGCATATGGAGGAGGGGTGCAAATTGAGGAGGAGGGCACATTTATCATCCATCATTTTCTCATGAGGAGAGGAGTACTTGTCATATGAGGATGAGGTCTAATGCATAGGGAGAGGAGAGCTTGGGTGCTTGTTTTGGTGGAGAGAGACATTCAGTTTATGGCTTAGTTTATTTCTGGTGATCATTTCTGCTAGGAGGAGGGTGCACATGTTGAGAGGACTGACAACTACCTGGTAGCAGATCTTCTTGGAGGATTCGAGATTTGACAGTTTCAGTGGAGAGGCAGCACAGGAGATGACATTCCTGTGGAGGGATTTCTACATTTTGTTACTGATGAGCTAGGGCACTTCAATTCGGTACAGAGGGCAATAGAGGGAGAGGGCACACCATAGTTTGGGCACTTCTTTCTCTGGTTCTTTTGGCAAGGCTCGTGAGGAGCTTTCTATGTATACAAGTTCTATTGTATTTCATTACTTGTTGTATCTCTTTCTTTAATCATCATTATATAGACAGATATCCCAAAATGGTTTTCCGTGGGGGGGGGGGTTTGGTTTTATCCAGGGTCATGTTGACCAAAAATGCATGTGTTAGTCTTTTATATCTGTTCATTTTCAGTTGTAAATATCTTTAGGTGTGTTGTACTTATTTTAGTATGCATGTGCTAACTTCTGGTTACTAAAACTACATGCTAGAGCACCTAAAATTGGAAGTGCAACCGTAACAAAACAATAAGGAGTTCTTGGACTGTTGGATGTCCTAAAACAACAACAAACACTTTACATAACAGTTGAAACTTAGAGCCTAATTGTGGTCAAAGATAAACCCAGTAGGCATGCTTGATAGGACCTGGAAATATTCATATTTGATGATTGAAGAAATGTGTGGACACTGGTTGTTTTTGATGATTAACAGAGTGGAAATGATTACTATTACACATTTGAGAATTGTTATAAATAAGGGGAACAAAAATCCTTACGTTTTTGTGGAATTCATAATATCTTGTTGGTGGCACTGTGTTAGATGTTTGAATATGAGCAGTGAACTAGCTAATACACAATGATTGTTATGATTGTTTGATTGGTGAATATCCTTTTAATAGAATGAATATATGGATTACTTGATTAATTTTGTGAACAATACCCTCTCTCATTCCCAACCATTATTTTTCTTTTCACTAATTACAACCCCATCGCCTTCCCACATTCATTTTTCACTCCATGTTCTAAAATTGATTATAGTCAAGAAAAATTATGTGTGAAACAGTTGGTAGTAGCATTGTCTTGGTGAATTACGGTGATGTTTTCTTTGATTTGCAGTTAATTGTTGTTGTATTTGAGAAGTAATCAGTTTTTCCCCCCTCATCATATCATGTTTCACTCAATACAAAACCCTCACATATCCTAGGACCCTTTATTCACCCCCTGCTCATTGATAAACAATAAAACAATTTGTATGGATTGGATTGCATGAGTCTGATACATTACTGAGCCAAATCAATTTCATATTTTTAAGAGTTTTCATGTATGGTTATTTAAAAGACTATTTGCTAATCAATCATGCATGCAGGAATGATTTTTTTCAGTTGAGGTAGCCATGGTCGAGGAAACAGAGGGAGAGGTAATTGGAACAGGGGCCCAAGAAGGCCGAGGTTCTCTATACATTTTGATGTTGATTCACAAGAGCTTGGCCAATTGTTTCAGGCCGGATTTTTTAATTGGATTGGGCAGGGAGTAGTCCAACCTAGGCTTGAAAGGCCTCCTTTCCAAGTTCTGCAAGCCCCTAGTATCCCTGTGCCTCCTCACGTCTCATTGCAACCCGAGGTTCCTTAAAATGATGGATGGCAAGAGATTGTCCACCCGACAGTCTCCCAACATCGTGGCTGGACCAATTTGTCCTTGCCTTTTCCTCCGCCTTACAACCAGATTGTCCAAGCTTCTCCCCACTGACCAGTACAATCCCCCCATGCTATCAAGAGATTGAAAACTGAGGCCCACCATGCCCTTGACAAAGGGAAATCCATTCTTGTTCCTTCCTCAACCTTCAATGGCTCTGAAAAATCTGTGTCTTCTTAGATGCATTTGAGGGATGATTGTTCCCATGTGATCAATGAGATTAGGCCTAAGGGCTCAGCACAGCCAAAGGGAAATTTTGGAAAATCAAAGGGTGACCGCAACAATCAAGGAAAGATTACATCGCAGAGTGGGAAATATGGCTTTTGAGTTTTTATTTTTATCTATTTTTGATGACAGTTGACTTCATGAAACTTTGGACAACATGTTTTATTTTTGGTTACATGAGTAATATTTTTTGAAAATAATTTCAAATGTCATGAGCTAAATTGTAAAATGTGAATATGTGGATGGGAGACACAAGGAGGTGTGTTTACTTAACTAAATAGTTATGTTATGATTTTTATGAGCTAAAGGGAGTCACAAGGGGTCCCACCTACTAGTTATTATTTATTTATGACCTTTATTATGATTATTAGGTTTCCCCCTAACTAAAGTTGGTTGAGTCTTTTAATTAAATTAACTAATGAGTTGGTTCAACTACTTCAACCAATTCTAAATTGTTTAAAAGCAAACGAAAAGGGAGGAACAAAGGGAGGATAGAAGCAAAAGCATACTAAGGTTTTCTCTTTGAGTTTATGTTGAGATAGTTCAGTTTTAATTCATTCATTTATTCATCACAAGCCTAATTCTCTTTTATGATAGAAAGGTCTTATTGTAGACAACAATATTCAGGGTTGAATCACATCATTCATACACTTGTTTTTCAGAGGTGTTGGTCTATCTTTGATAGTCTGTGTAGACTTGTTTGTTTGTGAATTGGTTTTCATGAATGACAAAGGCTATTGTGTAGAGTCGAGTGGGAAGCAATTTGTGGCAAGCTGATCCAGATTTTAGAGTTCAGTTTTGGTTTTCTATAAGAGGTCCTTTTGTATGTTCCATCAGGGATGTCTAAGTTTGACTTTGGTCCAAAATTTCTGCATGAGATTTTGTAAAGAAAATGAATCTTTGGTGAATTTGAATGTAAAAGATTTCTTTATGTCTCATCTATCTTGATTATCATCTTGGTTACTTTACTTCTATCTTTACATTTATTTCAGCAACTGATATGTTCAGAAAATTACATAAAAAGTAAATTTCCAACAAGCTTTTTATTGAAAAAAGACTAGCCTAAGCACTCGTAATTAATACTTGTGAGTTAGGATGTTATTTTTTGTTGGCTATAAACATAGGGTGATATTCTCGTCTAGTTTTATTTAGCCAAGCAAGATCTGAAAACGCTTGAGTAAGATCATTTCATATCTTTTCCTCAACATTTATTTTGGCGACCATACTAGGGAGATCTTCGATATCTCTCTGGTTAATTTTTATACTCGATTTTCATCGATACATATTTCTTTCTGATATTGATTCTTTGAATATTTTATACTTAATGACTATTCCTATTGCAAGGCAGCCCAATATTGAGCTCGATCTTTAAGACCAGACCAACATTGCTTTGAATCTGTTTAATACCATCTTAGACATTGCCAACACTCGCGCTGAGCTTAACCATTCTTGGGCAGCAATTGAACGAGATATTAGTGCTCAAGAACAATTGGAATCTAGACATAGACAACCTAGAAACCAACAATAACCTTTTATTTCTTCAGTTTTGGTCTTTCTTTCATGTCCTTATATTCTCGTGCTTCTAGAAGAAGAAGAGGCTTGTCACCTGAAATCAATCCTATTGTTGAAATAGGAAGAAGAAATGTTGTGTTATCTGCCCAACAAAGTACTCTAAGGAGAACTTTATCTGATTCATTCAGTTCATCTTTCTTTACCTCATCTATCATCCACATATTGGCATCTAGTGGTGGCTTTGGAAGTGCTCCATCTTCTCAATCTTCATCATCATCAGTGATTGGTATCTTGTATAGCCACCATATCCTTATACAATCTACCACGAACCCCACCAAAGTCATTAAAAAGTATGGGATTTTTCAGTTTGAAGAAGACACCACAACTACCCCATGGCATGTGTCCTCTCCTCTTAACCTAGCACTTGCTACTCGTCCACTTTCGAAGTTTAAAGAGAACTTGCCTAATTTTTCAGGAAATAACACTATCAATACAAATGAACACTTGGTGGCATTTTCTAATGCTTGTCATAATATAGGGGCCAACGACAATGACACTGCATGCATTTGTTCATCAATTCCTTGGAAGGAAAGGCTGCAACCAATTTCTTTGAATTTAATGGAATACAATAATGTCACCTATAGGGATGGTGAAACCATCAAGTCTTTTAACTTGCATTTCACCAAGATATACAATCAAATCCCCGAACTTATCTTCCCTCAGAACCAAGCCGCTTTCATGCATTACTACAATGCATTGCCTTCTCCCTATCTTCATAGGCTTGAGGAAAAATCCATTGATAATCTTGCTTCCACTCTACATACCTGTTCAGAGTATGAAGAACAACTTGAAAGAACTAGTCTTCCCTAGGGAGAATTAGTTAGACAAACAGACATGTCCACCCTCTTACAACTAGTGAAAGATATGAACAATCATATGATAGCATTTGATAGGAAGGGTATTGTCTCCCCTCTCACCCCTGGAGCTTCATCCTCTTCTGCACTCCTCTTTACAAATATGATTGAAAACAATTTTCAACCTAAATCTATCCTGCCTTGGAGTTGGTGTAAATTTTGCGAGGAACACCACGAGGAAACCACATGTGAGGTAAAGAAGAGTGCCAGAGATAATATCTTTGGTAAAAGA
This sequence comes from Picea engelmannii, assembly GCA_009831015.1. NCBI lineage: Eukaryota > Viridiplantae > Streptophyta > Pinopsida > Pinales > Pinaceae > Picea > Picea engelmannii. Next base: position 315,461 of record ML794020.1, read on the forward strand.
CCAGAAGCTACTATCGCTATCCTATATTTTGTAGAGCCAGAGGATGCCATGGTCATCAACACCAGGAATAAGGTCTATACTCCCAAGGGAAAATTTGATCCTCCCCACAGTTCTTCTGGCCCAAGCTCATCCTCAACTGCTACTACTCTCCATGTTCCTAAGGTTCCTGAGAGTCAAGGGATCACTCCTCCTCTCCCCTCTTCCAAATAAAATATCTTGAATCAGTTGGCCAACATCAAAGCAGATGAAACCCTTCTAGACATGGTTGTCGTCCTTGAACAACAGATGCATCTGAAACAATTTATGGAAGGAAAAGCTTCTGTTGTATCCAATCTTTCCAAAGAGGTAGAGGAAGAGGATTCTTCTGTAAATAAAGTAGGTGCACATAACTTTAGATACCCTGTAAAAAATCCCCCTTTTAATATTTCTGTAAAGATTATGGATAAGATTACCCATTGTTGCCTCATTGATGGTGGTTTGGGCCCAAATGTGATGTCGAAGATTATTATGGAAGAGCTAGGCTTGTCTTGTACCAATGAAAATTCCAGAAGAATACTCTCCTATAATATTCTACAACAAACAACCATAGGCGATATTAAATATGTGACCTTGGTTTTATGCGCTCATCCTGAGATAAGGACAACCCTCAGTATTCAGGTCATTGATATGCTTGTAAGAAATTACTCAATTATCTTGGGAAGAGATTGGAAAGCCTTAACATGTGGATATCTCTCACTCTACGAGACACATTTATCCGTTCCTCGGAATGGTAAGAACATTATAGCCCTTAGATAAGGAATAATTTCACCCTACATAGAGAGTGTTCCACAATCTAGTGTAAACTATATCAAAGAGGACCTAGGAGTGTACTCCATCTTTGATGAAGAGGATAATATTCCTTTGGAAAGAATTGATTTAGAATATGATATGTTGCATATGCACTTTGATGGTTCAAGCTATAATGAAGGAAATGGGGCTGGCATTACCTTGGTTTCCCCTGCAGGAAGGATTCATAATCTGTCTTATTGGTTAGAGTTCGCTTGTACAAACAATGCCACTAAGTTTGAAGATTTATTATTAGGCACTGAAAACACCCTTAATCTTGGTTGTGGTCACCTTTCAGTTTTTGGAGATTCTGAGCTCGTTGTGAACTTGATACAAAAAATACTCCCTCCTAGCAACAAGCTGATGGAACGTTACTCCCAAACCGCTTGGGTTCTTATCTCGAACCTTTTATCCTTCAACATCACTCATGTTTAGAGGGAGTTGAATTCAATGGTTGGTCAGTTAGATATCTTTGCAACTTATCCTAATCAAAAAATTTTACCTCATAGGCCTGACTGTTCCTTTTAGTCTCTATATCATCCGAACATCCCTGACAATGTAGGATCTTGGCAGGCCCTCCCTAACAATGAGAGCATTTGCGATTTCATTGAAGATGAACCTTTTAAGCCCGAGGAGATTTTATCCATAGAGAATAATAAAATTCCTGAGGGTTTGACTCCTCTTGAGAATTAATTTTCATTGAGTGATGTAGGAAATAAAGAAAAAAATAAAGAAGAGGAGTTACGAAAGAAGGTGGTTGAAACCATCCCCCTGAACATTAGGACACCTAAATCTTCAACGAATTTTAAAATAAATGTCCAATGTTTTGATAAAGAAGAGATGAGGTCCACTGGGCTACTCGGTGAATCTCAAAAGGTTTTTTCTTGGTCTTATAAGGATCTTCATGGTTTTTTATTCTGGTCTTGTTCAACATACTATGAAACCAGCTAGGCAAAAACAAGAACTTGTTAACTTTGCACTGGAAGCACCCTTTCAAAAGGAGTTGGGAAATTTCTTAAGGTCTAGGATTATTTTTTTAGTCCACCCTGAATGGGTTCCAAATTGGGTACCTGCTTCAAAGACCACAAATCATATTAGAAACTGCATTCCTCTTCCCACCTTCAGTCAGGCTATTATGAGAAATCCTTCTCCACCCCTCAAAACAAGAATGATTCTGTAGCAGGTTGTAGAGTTACATTTGAAGCCCTTACTTGATGAAATTATGGGTTACAATAAAATAAAGATAAAAGGGGAAAATGTTGAAAAGACCACACTTATCACTTATTGGGGTACCATGTCTTACCAATGTCGGATTTCTAGCTTACTTGATACAGGTACTGCTTTTAAAAGACCTATGCACATGACCCTCGATGAATTGGTCAGTCCCCATCTCTGCCTTGATGATCTAATTGCGTGTGTCAAAGGATTGATAATTACATCAGAATTCCAAGTGTTGGGTCCTTTCCAAATTGCTTTTTTCTTGGACACTAACTCTTACATTTTGAAGGATTTATAGAAGAAATTGTTTTCCTAGAGCACTAACATTCCTCGCTTGAAATATTGCGAGGGACCAGCATGAAAAGTTCTAACTCTATTTGGATTTTTTGTATATTAGTAGCTTAGCTCTGTTTTTTTTTTTTTTTCGCTATTTTCCTTTATGCTTTACAATAGTTTGATTTCTGCTTTCTATTTCAAAACTTTTCTTGCTGCTTCTTCATTTCTGTCTTTTATTGCTAGTAGTTTTGATGTCTTCTTTTACTTCTGTCATAATTTTACTTCCTACCATCTTTTAGTTGTTTGGTCAATATAGGACGTTGGATCGACTCTGCCACAGTGACACTCTTGCGAAGTATTGTTAGTCAATAAAAATCAAGATTACACAGCTGTTATGATGTCTCTTTTGAAGGACCCTTGAAATTTTTATATATTTCCACTGTTGTCTTGTAAGTAATTGGTTATCTCCCGCTCCTTCTTGCCATTTCTTCATCCATTGAGATTTCAAGAACAAGTCTAAATTTTTTTCCTTAAAGTGGGAGTAGATCCCGGTCGAATGATTATGCATATAGTGGTAAAGACCCATCATACTTAACACTTTTCATAAGTTATTCCCAAATTCCTGGTCATCTTTCCATTAAATTAGCTCACTTCCCCCTGTTGCATAATCATCCTGGTTTTATCTTATTGACCTACTGTTCTTGGTCTCGAAAACCATGAGTTATGAGTTCTAAATCTGTTGAAAACAAATTTCCCTGTGGAGTCATCAGTTGTTGACGATTAAAAATCGTCAACGAAGTTTTGCCTGCAAAGTGTTGCTAAAGCCTATTATTATAAAATCTAAATAATAGTAGTAGGTGGGACCCTCTTGTATATTGGAGATTAGGTCTGGTCCTTATTTGATGTTGTGTTGAGGTTCGACATTGCTTACATGATATAATTCTTTTTTATTGGCGATTGATAAGTCACGTTCTGTAGTTTTTTTTGTTGCTCTAGGTTCAAATTTTATTTACAACAACATATGTCATCCTTGCTATCATTGCAATCTGTTATTGGATCTATTGCGAGAAGACTTGCACAATAAACATGTTATAAAATAACACAGACAAGAAATTGGAAAGAAATGAAACGCAATGTAACAAATGCAAATGGAATAATTTTAACTATGCTATATACTATACTACATGCATCGATTTTAAATGGATTGTTGTTATCCTAGCTATTAAGTTAATAGCTATGCGATTTTATTTGAGTTATATAGTCGATATACATGGTGATTATGCTATGGTACAGGTTGATGTGGATCGTGCTATTGGTGATAATTTGATACATGGTTTATTGGATCATATAGTTGATATGTAATATGGTCCAGTTGGAATGGAAGGAATGATGTGGGTGGCATGTTTTGACAAGTAATAGATGCAATTTCCAATGCATGGTTTAAATGAATTGTTGGTAGATTAATGGATGGCATGTACTATTGAATTAAATTGACTGTGGGTGGAGGCGATGTGCATTTATTGCACGTCACCCTTACTCCTTCCATTGGCCACCACCCTAGTCAGGATATTGTTCAATCTGGTTGTTGTGGTTATGCTCTGATTTCTTAGCAGAGAGGAACCGCTCGACCAACTCGCGTTTTAAGGTGTTCGATTACAGATATGTCTTTTTTTGACCATTCATGAATCTGCATTGGTTATGAAATGATTATTCGCTCAGGTGTATTGTTTTTTTCCTTCCTGGAGTATTGCAACTCTGTAAAATTGTGATTTTGGAATGAAGCGTTTATGATTCTCTCTGCAATAGTGTTGAAGTCATAATGTTATTGGTCATCCTATATTTTAGCATCCATAAGGGCTCTCTATTACCCTTGCTGGTTTAGTTGGAGGGCTTTTGTTTGGTCTGGGGTGGTTGGATTTCCTCACACATTCGTATCGCTATGTCCAGTCTTTGGCTTTTTGGGGTTTTAATGGTTGGAAGCTCTCTATGTCACTACGTCTTGAGCATTGGTTTGTTTCCACCACTAAAGGTTATGCAGTGGGTTATTTTGTTCTTTATCGGCCCTATCTTCACTTCAACATTGTGGTTGTTTGATTGAGAGCCACGAGGGTTATACCCTACGTGTGTTAAGTATCATTACTAGCCGAGTTGGAGCCTCACTCCTCTGTTATAGCCCTCCTGTCACGGGATTTGTTACCTGCCCATGAATATGTCATGGTTCTCTCTGTGTAGGCACCGTTGGTCTCAAAGTTTTTCACCATTGAATAAAGTCACCTTTAGCTTTCCCTATGTTGGTCAGGAAGCAAACCCTTAACTCTACAGGTCTGAGGGTTGACATAGAAGACCGACATAGCTTTTCAGGTTTACTACTTGGTTATTGTTGGGTAGTTGTGTATTGTCAAAAAATTGAGTATAGGCTCACCTAGTTGGTCATGTGAAAATCGCGTTGGGTTTTGGTATCTAGTCATTACCTCTATTTTTACAATGGAAAAACCCTGCATCATTAATTGGACAGTTCAAATTACACAATCGCTCTCCTTGTGTTTGATAACCCAATATTTTTTAATTAAGAAGGTCACAACCTCACTCCATGTTGATGCGTGGGTATTCATGGTTGTCATAGCATGCTTGGTTGATACACAGTCACGGTATTTTTGCACTAAGGATTATTTGGATGTTTAGCTTGGCATTGGTTACAATCGCTTAATGATGCTTGCGCATGTTGCATTTGTGTGTGTGGTGTTTATACACAATGAATGAATGTTCATTGTAACTATGAGTTCTTTTGGGGCCAAATGGTTATTGCAACTGGGATGACTGTATAAAATCCATCCACTGTATGCATTATGATTATTTGATTGCATAAGCCCGAGTTTTACACAGCATGGTTGGTTACAATTTGGTCAATTTGAAGCAATATTGTGTTAGGTTGAAATATTGACACAATGGGTAATACTGTGACTGTGTGTTTAGAGTTTTAAAATGGGAATTTTACAACGTGGTGATTTGGGTGGCTGTGCACTGTGTATAATATGGATATTTTTGGGTTCCATACTCAGAGATAATCACAAAGTTTTAAGCACAATTTGTTGCATTTCGATTATTTGTTTTATGAAGATAGGCATGTTGTTGATACCTCGTCATGTTGGATGGATAGCTCAGCATGTTAGAGTCACATTGAATTGGGCTTTTCCATTGACAGAATTACACTTGCATGATTGAATTGTTTTGTGCATAACATGTGTTGGAATGGTGGATATTGTCTGTCTGTTTAAATGATGATCCAAGTTTTTGCAATTTCAATTTGGATTATTTGGCTGACTTCCATTATGTATGTTTAAGGAATGTCATGCATTTTAAAATATAAGCCCAATTATAGTGACAGAATAACTTCACTGTAATTTTTGAAACACGACTTTGGGCGTATTTGATGATTGAAGAAATGTGTGGGCAGTGGTTGTTTTTGATGACTAACATAGTGAAAATGATTACTATTACACATTTGAGAATTGTTATAAATAAGGGGAACAAAACTCCTTACAGATTTTGTGGAATGCATACTATCTTGTTGGTGGCACTGTGTTAGATATTTGACTATGAGTAGTGTTGAGACTTGGAATTGACATTCTTATTACCCTATTTTACTCTTCACCTATACCTTTTTGGACCTATCTAAAGCTTGAGTGAATGACAAGAATGCTATAATTTTCCAGTATTAAGGTCATAAGGTAAAGTATGGTTAATTCATGTATTTTGTGGTTTATTGAGTTAAGGAATTAAATATTTCATGTACTAATGCTCGATTTTTCATATGATCTTTGACCCCTAGATGACTAGCATTCCTGTACTAGCTCTGTCATGATCCGGTACTTGCGCACCAAGATTTCTGCTGTCTGATCTGGTACCAAACGCATCCTAAATCTTACCTATGGTGATATGGTACCAACGAACACACTCTGTTATGGTACGGTACCAACGACCACGCTCTATCACTATCCGGTACCACCTTTTGCGCCCTATTGAGATCCAATACCATCTGCTTGTTACGATGCGGTACTCATATGGAAGAGCCCAATGCACTAAGTTAAGTGCCAGATCTCGCCTAAGTCAAATGGTGGGTGTCTATTTGCTATGATAAGGATAGTTTGTTAATCGCCTCATCCTCATGCACTTCATGTCATGAGGATGATGCTAAAGATGTAACCGAATGATAAACTTAAACAACTGATTGATTTGCAAATCCCTTCACCTCCTTGTGTTTCACGATGCAGACTATTAAATAGCCATGGAAAGGATGTTTCAAGAGGAGGAGATTTAGCATGTTATCAATGTGTAAGCAACGTATGATAATATCGAACATTTCTGAGTAAAGATTAATACAAATCCATTTCATTCCCATATTCTGATTATCTATGATTGAGAATGAGTTGAGTTGTTAAAGAGAGTTTTGATTTTATGTGTTGAAGTGTGAGTGAGAGTAATGTGTGCATTAGAAGCAAGCTTCCTGTAGACTTCAATAGCTGACCTGTTGAAGTGGCAAGGGCCCACCGCCCAACAAAGGTCAGCATATTTGTAGATTAGCATTAGTGTTTGTTTTCAATAGTCTAAACATTGAATTAGTTAAAGTTTTAACTCTGTTTGATGATAGAAGTACAGTTTAGATTAAGATTTCCATTTTATAATCGCTTAGATCTTTAATTACTCTATTTTTACATGTACTCTGTTTCTGTTCTCATGAGTTTGGTTTCCTTGAGTGATTGTAGCTGTTGGCAGCAATAGTCAAAATTACTTGGAGAAGACCTAGTGAAGTTAAGTGTGAACCACAGCAGAACCAACATATTGACTGTTGAACTACCTATGCTATGCTGAGTGATGTGTGATTTCCTTTCAGAAAGTGTGGATTGTATAATTAGTTTCTGGGTCAGACATCAGAGTTGATCTATCAACCAATTCCATCGCATACTTGCATGTGCTATAATGGAATAGATAACCTCTCTGTGAAAGACAACCAAAGTACATTGTAGTTTGTTATTTTGATTTGTTTTCATCCTGTATAATCTAGTTTAATTATATACTCGCGACATTAGGAATTACCTTTCTTACTGGTGTCTTGTAACTCTGTTGATTACGAATCTTAGATTGATAATTAATGAGTGCATTATATCAGACATATAAGTAGCACAACATTTTGGTGCCATTGCCGGGAAGTTGCAAATAGTAGGAAGTAATTTTTAGCTTAGATTGTTTGCATAAATTTTAATGTTTTAAAATGATGCTTGAGGGAGGAGGATAAAATGTTTAAGACGTGAGTGAAGAGCCACGTGGCCACTAGAGTGGGGTTCTTCGAAGCCAAGTTGCCTTCTTACCTTCTAGATAGAATTAGGATTTCAATTCAGCTAAAAAAGAAATCAAATTTCCATTTTATGCATAAATATAGAGATAACAAGGGTAGATTTGTAAGCTCCAAAGATTCAAAAACAAACCCCCCCACTAATCTAACTAACACTGGTGCAGGAAAAATTTCATCAACAGAAAATTCAAGGGGAGCCAACGAGGCTCCAGAAGGAGAACCTAAAATGGAAGAATCAATATTGGGACAGGCAGAACGTGAGTCTGCTGAACATTTGGGAGACACAGAAAATACAGTTTCTGAACCATCCATCAGTAGAATGGAAGAAGAAGAAGGAAATGCAACTACAGAGACTGAGACCTTTGGGTTTCCAATCTTGTATATTTACAGAAATGTTAGCATGAAGAATATCCTAATATCATCATTACCTACTTTCAGAGGTATGTCAACTGAAGATCCATATTTATTTTTATTTGAGTTTGAAATATTATGTAGAAGCTATAACTACTCAAATGATGCCCAAAAACTTAAGCTTTTTCCTACTACAATGAAAGATTCAGCCTTAAGATGGTTCATGAGCTTAGGAGAAAACACAATCCTTTCTTGGGATCAAATGAAAGACACATTTTTATGAAAATACCAAGACTATTGTAAGGATAATATTAAAAATGAAATTTTTAAAATGCATCAAACAGAAGATGAAATTCCTGAAGACTACCTAGAAAGGTTCTTATACAACTATCAAAAGTCAAAACTATTCACCTCAGACCTAGCAGTAGTAAGAATTGTATTCTTGAAAGGTCTTAGGGATGATTGCATACAAGTTTTAAACTTGTTGAGTTCAGGAGATGTACACCAAAAACCTTTTGCAGAAATTGCAGATTGTTGTAGGAGATACTCAAGAGGACAAGCTAAAATGGGCAAAGGACCAAGAGATCCTTTTAGTAGAAATACAAAACAAAGTTCAGGGACTGTCATCAGAACTGAGTTAGGAAACTTATTGGAAAAATTTTAAACAAACATCTTGAGTACAATAAGTAACCAATTAGATACTCTGAAACTGAAAAAGAAACAAGAAGAAGATGCTTTAGCAATATTTTGTCATAGATGCCGAAAGAAGCAAAATAACGAGAAAGAATTCCCATTAAATGTCATAGAAATCTACGGTCTGTGTACTCTAGAACACCCCACATCCGAGTGTCCGACCTTGCTTGAATTACAAGCCATGTATAGGTGAGGAGGAGTCTCACAAGAACAGTCATACCCTTCTAGAAGACCTTGGAGAGCCCAAAATCCCAATACATTTTATGATCCTAATACACAATATCAACAACAACAATGGGGTCCTTCCCCAATGACTTATCCACAATGGACACCTCATCAAACTTAGCCTTGGCAACAAGGTTGGAGGGGACCTATGTATGGAAATACCTCTTACCCTACATATCCACAGTACCCTGCAAACATTTCCCAATTACTACCTGGATTCAACCCACCACAGATGCAAGATTTACTCCCACCTCCTATACAACAACAATTTACAACCCCCTTGAAGCCTAATCAGCTGCAGCAAGTATCTATAAATCCCAATCAACAACCACAAAACCAAGCTACCCACAATCCTCCGAGACCAACAACAATCCATGCCCAGCTAATCCCTAACCCCAATAATCGACCCACCCACCCTGTACAGAATACAAAATTTCAAACCTTTCCCACCTATGAAATTCAACTACGATCTGGGAAAGTTGTAAACCAATCAAATCCCGCAGTAATAATTTAGGAATAAAATGATAATCATTCTGAGGAAGAAAACATTCAAACCACCCCTATAGAAGAAGAGGCCTCCCCTCCTATCCCAATCACTTCTCAGTCTATATGAGTACCCCAACAAATTAATCTTCCACCTTACCCCGAAGGACTGTTAGTGAAGAATCCTAACCCACCCTTGCACAGAGATATAGAAGATGAATTATGAAATGTGTGCATAAAAATACCTCTGCTACAAGCTATTAAGGATATCCCTATTTATGCCAAAATTATAAGGGATCTTTGCATTAAGAAATCGGGAAGGAAGAAGAAGGAACCTCCTCTTCTTTAGGTAGTGGGACAATTATTTGAATTCATTTCTGAAATGCCATACAAGTATAATGATCCTGGAAACCCAGTTGTCACTATTGAAATTAATGGCATTTCTCTACCAAACACACTCATTGATTTGGGTGCAGCTATTAATGTAATTCCCTTTGACACTATGTAGAACATTCAAATCAATCATCTCAGACCAACCCAAACCATGATCAAGTTGGTAGATAAGTCAGTCATTAGCCCTGCAGGAAGTCTAGATGATGTCACAGTCACCCTAGCTTCTTGGGAATATCCGGTAGACTTTTTAGTCATATATTCTAAATCATCCTCCAAACCAGGACACCCTGTGGTTCTTGGCCGCCCTTGGCTGGCCATAGCAGATTCCTTTATCAGCTATCAGTCTGGTGATATGACTATATCCAATGGCACACATAGCCAAAAACTCATTCTCTTCCTTCCTACCCAACCAACAGAGGAAATACCTATTTGGTTAGAAAACCCTTATGGAGAGGAAGATTGCATCAGACCTCTGTTAACACTTGAACAGGTAAGAGGAATACAAGAACAATCAGATGAACAAGTCTTAAGATTATTTTTGGTTGACAAAAACTGCATTGAATACCCAAGGTCTTTTGCAGAATTGTCACATATTTTTAGTTCCGAATTTCAACAAACTTGGCACCTTGATATCACTCAATTATACACTTTATAACCAGCCTCCTCAGATAAGGAAGAAACTACTAAACTTTTTGACATTAGCCCAGGAAAACCTTTGTATATCAACTCTAGTTTGGAAACAGAACAAAAGACACAAGTGATTGAAATGCTCCAAAGACAATTTGATGCCTTTGCATGGGATTATGTAGACATGAAAGGCATTCACCCTGACACATGCACACATCATATCTACACTAATGACCAAATCAGACCAGTCAGACAACCTCAACGAAGGATGAATCCAACCCTTAAAGATATTGTAAAAGAGGAATTGCAAAAACTCCTTCGAGCCAATCTCATATACCCCATTTCAGATAGTCAATGGGTATCTCCACTTTTCATAGTTCCCAAGAAAAATGGTAAGCGGAGGATATGTGTAGACTTCCGAGAGTTAAACAAAGCCACCCATAGGGATTACTTTCCCTTACCATTTATTGACCAGGTGCTGGATACCCTGTCCGGAAATAAGTATTTTTCGTTCTTAGATGGGTTTAATGGTTACAACCAGATACAAATAGCACCCGAAGACCAGGAAAAGACCATTTTCACCTACCCTTGGTGCACATATGCTTATAGGGTACTCCCTTTTGAACTTTGCAATTCCCGTGCCACTTTTCAAAGAGCTATCCTGGCCATTTTCTCTGACTTGACCAATGATTGTGTGGAAGTCTACATGGATGAATTTATAGTCCATGGACAAGACTTCCAGGAAGCATTGGCCAATTTAGAAAAAGTCTTGATTAGGTGTAAGGAAACTAACCTTTCCTTAAGTAATGAAAAATAAAAAATGATGCTTACTGAAGGTATTGTTTTGGGACATCACATTTCTCGTTCTAGCATGAGAGTCGATCCGACAAAGATTTATATCATCACAGAAATCAAAATACCTTCCTCACAAAAGGAAGTTTGCAGTTTTTTAGGACACGCTGGCTACTATAGAAGATTCACTCCGAATTTTACAAGCCTAGCTACCCCTTTATTCAAATTATTATCCAAAGAAGCTGAATTTAAGTGGGATGATGAATGCCAAATATCTTTTGAAATTTTAAAACAGAAATTGCCAACTACCCCTGTATTAAGAGGACCAGATTGGTCCCTTCCTTTTCATATCTATACCGATGCCTCAGACACATCCCTTGGGGCAGTCCTTGGACACAGAGAAAATCAAATGCCCTATGCTATTTACTTTGTCAGTAAAAATTTGTCTCGAGCTAAAGTTAATTATACGGTCACAGAAAAGGAACTGCTAGCTGTAGTCCATGCCATCAATAAATTTAGACACTATATTACTGGATATCAATCTTTTGTACACACTGATCATTCAGCCATTCGATTCTTAATGAACAAACCTGTAACAAATCCTAGAGTTACAAGATGGCTTTTATTATTACAAGAGTTTAATATCAATATTATTGATAGACCTCGTAAAGATAATCTTGTGGCTGATTTCTTATCTAAAATGATTCATCTAGGAGATAATGCACGAGTAGAAGATACCTTTCCTGATGAAAATTTATTTTCTATTTCTACATTCACTCCATGGTATGCAGATGTTGCTAACTATCTTGTGACAGGGAAGATGCCTCAGAAATTGTCTCCTAGAGAAAAACAGAAAGTAATTCAACTAAGTGAAAATTACATGTGGCACGATGATTGCCTCTACAAAACATGACCGGATTTTGTAATAAGGAGATGTGTAAGGGAAGATGAAATTCATGATATTTTACAAGCCTGCCATGATGGCCCCTGTGGAGGACACTTCACAGACAAAAGGACTACTTACAAAGTTATGCAATCAGGTTACTATTGGCCTCATATTTTTAGAGATGCTAAAACCTATGTATCCAATTGCGATGAATGTCAATGAATGGGTAATCCTACTGCATGATACCAAATGCCACTTCAAGCCCAAGTAGTCATTGAACCATTCAATAAATGGGCATTAGATTTTGTAGGGCCCATTAACCTTGCATCTAAAAAGAAAAAGTATATACTTGTATGCACTGACTATGTGACTAAATGGGTTGAAGCAAAGGCTTTACCAGCTGCCAGTGAACAATCGGTGGTAGATTTCCTTATAATGATATCTTTACTAGATTTGGTGTACTGAGAGAAACTGTGACTGATCAGGGAACCCAATTCACCTCTCATCTAGTCAAAGCTATTACAAAACAGTACCAAATCAAACACAGGAAATCTACACCCTATCATCCACAAGCAAATGGACAAGTAGAATCCACCAACAAAGTTATTGAATCCATTCTTACCAAAACAGTACAGCTGCACCATAAGGATTGGGCTGACATATTATTAGAAGCCTTATGGGCTTATAGAATCACCTGGAGGAATACACCGGGACATACACCCTATGAGTTAGTGTATGGGAAGCAGGTGCTTCTCCCTATAGAATTTCAGATCAAAACCTTCAGGATTGCAGTACAAGTTGGCATGAACTTGGATGAAGCCCAACAACAAAGACTCTTGTAGCTTAATGAGTTGGATGAAACGAGGCAAGAAGCACTTCAAAGGACTACCCTCATTCAAGAACAAAGAACAAAATGGCATGACAAGTATCTCAAAAAGAAAAATTTTCAACAAGGAGATTGGGCCCTATTGTATGACAACAGATTTAAGAACTTCAAAGGTAATTTAACCACCCGTTGGATGGGACCTTACGAAATTGACATTATCTACAATAATGGTTCAATCAGGATCAAGACAATTGATGAACAATAGACACCACTACTTGTGAATGGTCACCGATTGCGAATTTACAATAAACCTCTGTCCAAAGAAGAATTCCTGACTCGTATAATACAGAATTCAGACATGCAGATGATCAATAAGGAAGGAGACCCTCCTACTGACCCACATTGATTGAATGGTTTAGTTGAAACTTTTTGTACATAGGTGTGATCGAATTTTGATAATAAGTCGAAGGTAACAAAAGACCTTTACCTCCTTTTTGTCTTACTTTCACAAATTTTCTTTTATTTCGTAAGCAAGTTTTTTAATCTATTTGATCCTTCATGAATTTGATAAATATCAGTTGTAGGCATCGACAATATTCTATTTTGTTTCGGTACCAGAAATCCTGTTCTGATCCAATACCAATCTGGTACCAGAATCTGTCCTTCTACAGTACTATCAAGACATATTAACAAAGCATATTTTAAAATCTTATGTCAATAAATCTGAAGTATGAAAACATGCAACAACCACTTAAGAAGGAACCATGGTACCAAAAGCACTATCAAATAGCATCCCTTCTGTTGACAACTAAAGGGAATTCTTTTAATTTCTTTTGGTTCTGTTGCTAAGAAGTATTTTAATTTCTTTTGGTTCTGTTGCTAAGAAGTATTTTAATTTCTTTTGGTTCTGTTGCTGAGAAGTATTTTAATTTCTTTTGGTTCTGTTGCTTAAAAAAAAATTAAAAAGAGGGACACAATCTTTACCCATGATTGCTCAAAGAACCATAATCCACTTTAAAGACTAGAAGTTGCCTTTACCCAGTATTCAACATGATTTAAAGAAAAATATATTAGCCTATAAGCAACTATCTCACCCTAACCAGATTTCAATAGTATTCATTGGATTATCTTATTAAAGAGTAACATATGAGTATATGAACACTCTCTACCATGGGCACACTACCAAAACTTTTATGGCAAAGGATGTACCAGTACCCCAAGGAAACTTTAGGTCATTCTCTTATGGACAACTTTAGACAAAATTATACATCTGGATCACTCTAAAAGAAATAATGTGCATAAAAGTTTTTTTTCCTTCAGACAAATCTTTAAAAAGACATACAAAAGAAGAGTATATGCCTTCCAACCCAATACCATCCCACCATGTAAAAATGTTTTTAGATGAGCCTCCCCTGTCACTGTGCAAAGCACTCTTTAATACAAACCAAAATAGGTGACTATGGACAAGAAGCCTTTGATGGAAAAAGGGTTTAAGAGACTAACCCGCCGGGATACTGAACAGGTCTGCTGGCAGTGGGTACCGGTCTGTGGTATGGCTAGGCAAACCCATCAGGGTACTGAACAACCTGTTGGCAATGGGGCATTCTGCCCGGGGAAGGAACCTCTGAGTAATTATCACAACTACCCCACCGAAGTACTGAACAGGCTTGCTGGCAGTGGGTTCTGGTTAAAACATGTCTCATCTATATTTGTCTGATTGAAAAATCCACTTTTTTCCATCTAAAACAAAAAGAGTAAAGGTCATTATTGGCTCTCATGAGATACAAAATCCCAGATGAATTAGAAATATAATTCTCCAAGAAAATGTCCATTTGAGAATCACCCTAAGTCAACTTACCGGTCTGACATCTAAAGCCTACACTATCTAAGAAGGAAACTTCTTAAGAGTGGAGCCCTAACTAGGGAACCTAATCTACTTGTATTGTGAAATTTATCTATAACATCCAATGATAGTAAAACTCTGAAGCAAGTTAGGTGGGATCTATTCTTTTGGAAAAAATATATGTATTCCCCTGTTTCACTGCTGAATGCTACCTCTATCAATATTCCATTAAAAGAAGGGCAATTTCATTTTTGACATGAGATACAAACATAGATGTATTCCCCTGTTTCATTGTTGAATGCTACCTCTGTCAATATTCCATTAAAAGAAGGGAAATTTCATTTTTGACATGAGATGCAAACATAGATGTATTCCCCTGTTTCACTGTTGAATGCTACCTCTGTTGATCATCCATTCTAACAGGGGAAATTTCATTTTTTTTGCATGATATCATATGATAAGTGATAAGCTGTACTTCTAAAAAGTGATTGATTCCTTTAACTCTTGTCATCTTTTCTCCATTATGATATCAAATGTTGAATCTTCTTGCGTACAGAGATATAATATCTTTGGCATGGGGGAGGGTCAAAGATCCCCTTCAGAACTCTTTTTCAGACTCAAATGATCACTCTACACAAAAGAAGATACACACATCAAAAGTACAAGACATTCCCGTACCAAGTTTTCAAGAAGCTTCAGTCTAAAAGGATGAATTTTGACAAATTAGAAGCAGTCACACATACTATGGGCATTGATCACACAAAGGTGAAAGCAAAGGTAAAATGGTATTTATTTTCCTATGCTCATAAAACTACAATAAATATGAAGAGCTATACTAAATCCTACGACCTTAGTATTAAACCCATGCACCTATCCCTCATACCTATATGCCTAAACCTAATTAATCCTCTCATAGCCCTTGAACATGGTTAAAGGCAAAAATCATATCAAAATATGAAGCATGCATAGCAATGATAACCCACGAATATATTTCATCCTCAAGCAAATTCACAACCCTATCGTATATCCTGAACCACAATCCAACATTAATTTCACCCCCCGAACGTCCAATCACCTATTCTAAAATGATGCTCTGATACCCGATGTCTTATCCTCATCATTACAGTAGCGAGTAGATAAGAAATGGCTTATCTGGTGGCGAAGCCATCCAGATAAGCCTCTTTTGGTCGTAATTTTTCCTTACAACAGCCTCACTCAAACTTACCATTCGCAATACCATCACCATACTTCTCCTTGTCGTGAGTTTTTCTCCAGTTCTGAGCCTACTCCTTTCCGGTACCAAACCCTCCATCAATTCACTACACCCTTGTGCTACAACCCAACCCTTTTCTCAACTTATAACGATGGTTGTTACGAGAGACGAACTGGTTTTCCAAGTTTATAGGGAAACCGAGGAATACCAATTATGTCAAGAAAAATATGCCAGATTGGGGTGGATACCATTTCTATAAAAGTTTACAGGCTGGAATGAGAAGATATCTCAGGAATTTATACAAGGATATGATGGAGAGACGGCACGTATAGGCAACCTACAACTGATAATTAATGAAGTAATAGTAAGGGAGGTTATGGGACTGCCTAGCAGAGGAGATAAATAATTCAAAGGTGTGGGAATTAAAAAAGAGATGTGACAACAATTCTTGAAGGCAGATCATCAACATCCCGACTGGAAGAAAGGAATCCCTAGAAATTACATCAAAGAAGAATACCACCCAATGATTACCAGTATTCAACAATTTGTCACTTATGAAGGTAGGTATGCCGTGACTTTGATTTATCACCTTAGGCTCCTATTGCATTTTGAAGGAGGCCCTAAAATCGATTTTCCCTATTTTCTATGGATGAGTTTGAATAAAATGGTAAGGGGTGTTAAATCCATCTCCAAAATAGAAAAAACTAGTATCTACCATCAAGGTTTCATTAAAATGCTAGTTTTGCATGAGCTTAGGAAATAGAGGATTAGTTGGAAAACCCTTATCACACAACACCTTCCCACAGGAAACAAATATGTGGAGGAAACCCAACATGGTCCAAAGAAAAGTAAAGAACCCCAAGAGAAAAAGAGCAAGAAGGATAAAACAACTCCACCATCTAGGGCATAGAGCCAACATGAAAAGGCAGGGTCCTCCTCCATAATCAACAAGACTTCTAAAAGCTCTGAATTAAAAGGTAAAAACAAAGTAGTTGAGGAGACTTCCATGGTGGCAGTTGAGAAAGAGGACCATTAGAAAATGATAAAGAAAAGGAAGCATAGCTCAAAAATTAAGAGTAAACAGTCTGTGGCACAACCCCTTGTCACCACTTCACAATTAGAGAGGAAGAAAAGGAAGCCTGCAAGCATTCTTGATCCGGTACCTCCTTGTAAAAGAACTACAAGGAGAATGGAAAAGAAAGGAAAAACAATAGTTAGTCCTCATGCACAGGAAGATCCAATAGACCTTACCTCCCCTTCTAAGGATCTACCAATTCAGGATGACATCCCTAGCTTGACTGAAAAGAAAGCCATTATTACTCTATGTGGGATGAGGGAGGAAGTCGAGGAGAGGGAGTGCACCCAGCCAAAAATGGTAGAATCAACAAAGAACTTGAAAAAAGAACAAATGAAGAAAAGGATTTGGGAATTACAAAAACAAAATCAAGAACTCCAACAGGAAGTAAAGGAATATCAACTCTTGGATAGATATATCAAAAAGGAAAATGAGCAATTGAAAGCATCCAGCCAACAAATTCAAGACGACCATGAGGAGACCTCTAACAAGCTCAAGAAGGTATTAAGATTCCTACAATATGTTAGGGTCATCAAAATGGAGCTTAGAGAAGAGGCTTCAGCCATCAATATCATTGATCCACCCAAGTAAAGAACACAGTCTCAAGTTTTGGAAATTTTGGGTTTTGTTTTCAATTGCATGAGGACATGCAATGATTTTGGCATGGGGGAATGTTGAGACTTGGAATTGACATTCTTATTACCCTATTTTACTCTTCACTTATACCTTTTTGGACCTATCTAAAGCTTGAGTGAATGACACGAACGCTATCACTTGCCAGTATTAAGGTCATAAGGTAAAGTATGGTTAATTCATGTATTTTGTGGTTTATTGAGTTAAGGAATTAAATATTTCATGTACTAATGCTCGATTTGTCATATGATCTTTGACCCCTAGATGACTAGCATTCGTGAACCAGCTCTGTCGTGATCCGATACCTGCGCACCAAGATTGTTGTTGTCTGATCCGGTACCAAACACGTCCTAAATCTTACCTGTGGTGATCTGGTACCAGCGAACAAACTCTGTTATGGTACGGTACCAATGACCATGCTCTGTCACGATCCAGTACCACCTTTTGCGCCTTGTTGAGATTCAGTACCATCTGCCTGTTACGATCTGGTACTCATATGGAAGAGACCAATGCACTAACTTAAGTGCAAGATCTCACCTAAGTCAAATGGTGGACGTCTATTTTCTATGATAAGGATAGTTTGTTAATTGCCTCATCCTCATGCACTTCGTGTCATGAGGATGATGCTGAAGATGTAACCGAATGATAAACTTAAACAACTGATTGATTTGCAAATCCCTCTGCCTCCTTGTGTTTCACGATGCATACTATTAAATAGCAGTGGCAAGGATGGTAGAAGAGGAGGAGAGTTAGCATGTTATCAATGTGTAAGTAGCGTATGATAATATAGAACATTTCTGAGTAAAGATTAACAAAAAGCCATTTCATTCCCATATTCTGATTATCTATGATTGAGAATGAGTTGAGTTGTTAAAGAGAGTTTTGATTTTATGTGTTGAAGTGTGAGTAAGAGTAATGTGTGCATTAGAAGCAAGCTTCCTGTAGACTTCAGTAGCTGACCTGTTGAAGCAGCAAGGGCCCACCACCCAACAAAGGTCATCCTGTTTGTAGATTAGCATTAGTGTTTGTTTTCAATAGTCTAAACATTTAATTAGTTAAAGTTTTAACTCTATTTGATGATAGCAGTACAATTTAGATTAAGATTTCCATTTTATAATCGCTTAGATCTTTAACTACTCTATTTTTACATGTACTCTATTTCTGTTCTCATGAGTTTGGTTTCCTTGAGTGATCATAGCTGTTGGCAGTGATAGTTAAAATTACTTGGAGAAGACCTAGTGAAGTTCAGTGTGAACCACAACAGAACCAACATATTGACTGTTGAACTACCTATGCTATGCTGAGTGATGTGTGATTTCCTTTCAGAAAGTGTGGATTGTATAATTAGTTTCTGGGCCAGACATCAGAGTTGATATATCAACCAATTCCACTCATACTTGCATGTGCTATAATGGAATAGAGAGCCTCTCTGTGAAAGACAACCAAAGTACATTGTAGTTTGCTATTTTGATTTGTTTTCAGCCTGTATAATCTAGTTTAATTCTATACTCGTGACATTAGGAATTACCTTTCTTACTGGTGTCTTGTAACTCTGCTGATTATGAATCCCGGATTGATAATTAATGAGTGCATTATATTAGACATATAAGTAGCACAAGAAGTAGTGAACTAGCTAATACACCGTGATTGTTATGATCGTTTGGTTGGTGAATCTCCTTTTAATAGAATGAATATATGGATTACTTGATTAATTTTGTGAATAGTACCCACTCTCATTCCCCACCATTATTTCTCTTTTCGCTAATTACAACCCCATCGCCTTTCCACATTCATTTTTCACTCCCTGTTCTAAAATCGATTATAGTCAAGAAAAATTCTGTGTGAAACAGTTGGCAGTAGTAGTGTCTTGGTGAATTACAGTGATGTTTTCTTTGGTTTGCAATTGATTGTTGTTGTCTTTGAGAAGTAATAGTTTTTCTCCCCCCCTCATCATATCATGTTTCTCTCGATACAAACCCCTCACATATCCCATGACCCTTTATTCACCCCCCTCCTCATTGATAAATAGTAAAACAATTTGTATGGATTGGATTGCATGAGTTTGATACATTATTGAGCCAAATCTACTTCATATTTTTAAGATTTGTCATGTATGGTTTAAAATACTTTTTGATAATCAATCATGCATGCATGAATGAGTTTTTTTAGCTGAGGTAGCCATGGCTGAGGAAACAAAGGGAGAAATAATTGGAATAGGGGCCCAAGAAGGCCCAGGTTCTCCATACATTTTGATGTTGATTCACAACAGCTTGGCCAGCTATTTTAGGCCAAATTTTTTAATTGGATTAGGCATGGAGTAGTCCAACCTAGGCCTGAAAGGCCTCCTTTCCAAGTTCCGCAAGCTCCTCATATCTGTTGTGCTACTTATATGTTTAATATAATGCACTCATTAATTATCAATCCAGGATTCGTAATCAACAGAGTTACAAGACACCAATAAGAAAGGTAATTCTAATGTCATGAGTATAGAACTATTCTAGATTATGCATGCTGGAAATAAAACAAACTAGCAAATCAAAACACACTTTGGTTGTCTTTCACAAAGAGGCTATCTACTCCATTATGGCACATGCAAGTATGAGATGGAGTTCTTTTGATAGATCAACTCTGCTATCTGACCCAAAAAACTAACTATGCAATCACACTTTTGAAAAGGAAATCACACATCAATCATCAAGACATAGCATGGGTAGTTCAATAGTCAATATACTGAGTATGTTGTGGTTCACAATGCGCTGTTGTAAACTTCACTAGTTTTCCTTCAAATATGTTTGACTACTGCTGCCAACATTTATGTCCATGAAACAAAATCAACTTCATAAAAACAGAAACAGAGTAAGTAAAGATCTCCAAACAATCGTATGATCGAAATACTAGTCTAAACTATACTGCTATCATCTGAAAGAATCAAGATTCAACTAATCTAACATCTATACTATTGAAATCAACTACTAACACTAATCTATAAGAATGTTGACCTTTGTTGGGCGGTGGGCCCTTTCCGCTTCAACAGGTCAACGACTGGAGTCTACAATAATCTTTCTTTCAATCCACACATTCCTCTTACTTAAAATTCAAAACATAGAATTAAACTATGTTAACAACTCAACTCACATTCATTCATAAATGATCAAGACCTAGAAATAATTGACATCCTTCTATTAAACTTCAACTCAAAACCTATTCTGCAATATGTAACATTGCTTCACATACTGTGTTATGCTAACTCTCTACTACCTCCACCATCCTTTCCATGACTATTTAAACAATCTTAGTCGTGAAACACAAGGAGGTGAAATCTTTAGCAAATCAATCAATTGTCAAATTTATATATTCGGTTGCATATTTTAAGCTTCATCCTCATGACATGAAGTGTATGAGGATGAAGCAATAGACAAACTAGCTTAACATAACCTTGCTAGAGCTTTGATGATTCAACAAACATCCAACAATTATCTTTAGTATGATCTGGAGCTAAACTTGGTATATTCTTCTTCCTATATCGGTACCGTATCGTGACAAGTGAGATTCGGTAAATGGTACCAGATCCAAACAGTGCACAAGTGGTTGGTACCGGATCGCGATAGGTGAGATTCAGTACCAGATATGAATGGAAGGTGCGCTTGGTACCAGATTCGGACAGTGGCAATCTGACGCATAAGTACCGGATGGATGAGCTAGTACAGAAAGGCTGGACTCATCTAGAGGTCAAAGGTTATACATGGAAAATTGAAACATTAGTACATGAAACATTTAGTCTCCTAGCTCAATAAACCACAAAAATGAATGAATTAATTATACTTTACCTTATGATCTCATCAATGGCTAATGATAGTGTTCTTTGTCATTTATCCAAGCTTAGGTAAGCCAAAAAGGTATAGATGAGGAGTATAATAGGGTAGTGAGGATGTCAATTTAGAGGCTCAACAATCCTCCATGCCAAAACCATTGCATGTCCTCATGCAACTGAAACAAACCCAATTTTTTTCAAAATTTGAGACTCCATTCTTTACTTCTATGGATCAATGATGTTGATGGGTAAGGATTCTACTTTCAGCTCCCTTTTTATGACCCTAATGTATTGTAAGAGTCTTAGTACCTTCTTGAGCTTATTAGAAGTCTCTTCATGGTAATCTTGAAGTTGCTGGCTAGTTGCTTTCAATTGTTTGTTTTCCTTTTTGATATACCTGTCCAATAGTTGGTATTCCTTCACTTCTTGTTTGAGTTCCTAGTTTTGTTTTTGCAGCTCCCCAATATTTTTCTTCATCTGTTCTTTTGTTAAGGTCCTTGTCGACTCCATTGTTTCTGGTTGGATGTATTCCCTTTCCTCCACTTCCTCCCTCATCCCACATAAAGTAATAGTGACTTGTTCCTCGGTCAAACTAGGGATGTCATCCTAGACTGATAGGTCTTCAGAAGGGGAGGTAATATCTATTGGATATTCATGTGTATGAGGACTGACAATTGCTTTTCATTTCTTTGCCATGCTCCTTGTGGTTCTTTTACAAGGGGGTACTGGATCAGGGGTGCTCACAGGATTCCTTTTCTTCTTTTCTATTTGTGGAAAGCTTACAGGGGATTGTTCTATAGATTGTTCACTTTTATTTTCTGAGCTATTCTTCCCTTTCCTTACAGTTTTTGTCTTATGACCCTTCTCCTCAAGTGCTACTATTGAAGTCTCCTCTACTAATTTGGTTTTACCTTTTGATTCTTGACTTTTAAAAGTCTTATTGACTGTGGAAGAGGGCCCTGCTTGTTTACTAGCTTTTTTGTTTTGGCTCACTATTCTGGATGATGATGGAGTTGCCTTATCTTTCTTGCCCTTTTTCTTTTGAGGTTCCTTATCTTTCTCTGGAGAAAGATGGGCTTCCTCTACAGGTTTGTTTTTTATGGGAAGGTGTTGAGTGATGAGGATTTTCCAGCTAATCCTTTACTTCCTGATTTCATGTAAAACTAACATCTTAATAAGACCTTGATGGTAAATGCTAGTCTTCTCAGTTTTGGATAGGGATTTGATACCTCTTACCATCTTGTTCAGACTCATCCATAAAAAATATGGGAAATCAATTTCAGGGCCTCCTTCAAAGTGTAATAGAATCCTAAGATGATATATGAAGGTTACAACATACCTGCCCTCACAAGTGATGAATCATTGAAGACTAGCAAGCATTGGATGATACTCTTCCTTGATATAGTTCCTAGGGATCCCCTTTTTCCAATCAGGGTGCCGATGGTCTTCTTTCAAAAATCATTGGCACATTTCCTTGTTGATTCCTACTCCTTTGAAATACTTGGCTCCTATGTTAGGTAATCCCGTGGCCTCCCTTAAAGTTGGTTCATTGAATGTTAGTTGCAGATTGCCTATATGCGCAATCTCTCCATCGTAACCCTAAATACATGCGTGAGATACCTTCTCATGCCAGCCTGTGAATTTCTCCAAAAATGGCATCCACCCCACTCTAGCATACTTCTCTCTACACATTTGGAACTCCTCAATCTCTCTATAAATTTGGAAGACCGGTTCATGTCTACTTACAACCATCTTTATAAATTGTAAGAAAAAAATCGGGCTGTAGCGCAAGGATTTAGTCAGCTAATGAGGGTAAGGGTTTGTTACCAGAGATCGTAGGGAGAGGTAAGCTCAGAACTAGAGAAAGGTTGGTAACGAAAACAGATACGGTGATGGCGTCACTAATTCGAACAATGAGTTTAAGTAAAGATGCCACAAAGGGAAATTAAGACAAGATGAGGCTCATCTGGATGGCTTCGCCACCCAGATAAGTCATTTAATTTCTGTTCGTTTAGCGTAATGATGGGGACAAAACGTTGGGTGTCGAAGCATCATTGTTGTTTTGGATAGGTGATTGGACCTCTAAGCGGTGAATTTGATGTTGAATCATGGCTCATGACATAAGATAAGTTCGTGATTTGCTTAAGGATGAAGCACATTCATGGCCCATCATTACTAGACATGCTTCATATTCATACTTTTGATGTGATTTTTCCCTCAATCATTTTTGAGCGCTTATGTGATGAGAGGATTGATTAAGGTTAGGCATATGGGTATGAGGGATAGGTGCATGGTTTTAACACTAAGGTCATAAGATCTAGTATACATTTTCATACCTATTCTAGTTTTATAAGCAAAGGAAAATAAATAATACCATGTTACATTTTCTTTTACCATTGTATGATCAATACCCATAGCATATGCGACTGCCTTTGTATTTGAAGCTTGTAGATTATCATAGTTCATCTTTTTAGGCTGGAGTTTTCTGGAAGCTTGGTATTGGAATTTCCTGTACTTCATGAAACTTCTTTATTCTGTGCTTATCTTCTTTTGTGTCTAGTTCTGCAGGGTTGTAGGGTGATCATGTTGGTTTCTGAAGATGAGATGTGAGTATGAAAAATAGTTCTAAAGGAGATCATTGACCCTCCCCCATGCCAAAGATGTTGCATATCCTTATGCAAGAACATTCAACACTCTGTATCATAATGGAGAAAAGATGACAAGAGAAAGGAAACCAAATCAAATTCCAAAAGTACATTTATCACCTAGCATATTATCACATGCCTGAAAAAATTGAAATTGCCTTTCTTTTGATGACTTATTAACAAGGGTAGCATTCAACAGTGAAAACAGGGAGGTTTTTATATTTTTGCCAGAAGAACAAATCCAACCTAACTTGCTTCAGAGATTTACTATCATTAGATGTCATGGATAATTTTCACAGTATAACTAGATTAGACTCCCTAGTTAGGTCTCCACTCTTAAGAAGTTTCCTTCTTAGGTAATGTAGGCTTTAGATGTCAGACCGGTAAGGTTGACTTAGGGTAATTCTCAAATGGACATTTACTTCTAATAATTATATTTGTTTAGTAATCTGGAGTTGTATCTCATAAATGTTAACAATGAGCTTTGCTTGTAGTGTTCATATTTTAGATGACAAAAGTGGATTTTTCAATCATACAAGTATAGATGAGACATTTCTCAACCAAAACCCACTGCCAAAAAGCCTGTTCAGTACTCCAGTGGGGTAGTTGTGATAATTAGTGAGAGACATCCCTTCCCCAGGAAGAATGCCCCATTGCCAACAGGCTTGTTCAATACTCTGATGGGTTTTCCTAGTCATACCACAGACCGGTACCCGCTGCTAGCAGACCCGTTCAATATCCCGGTGGTTTAGTCTCTTAAACCCTTTTTCCATCAGAGGCTTCTTGTCCATAGTCACCTATTTCGATTTTATTAAAGAGTGCTTTTGCATGGTGACATGGGAGGCTCGTCTGAAAACCTTTTTACAGGATGGGATGGTATTGGGTTGGAAGGTATATTCTCTTATTTGGATGTCTTTAAAGATTTGTCTGAAGGAAAAATAAACTTTTGTATTGCACATTGGATCCAGATGTATAATTTTGTCTGCATTTGTCCATAAGAGAATGACCTAAAGTTACCTTAGGGTACTGATACATCCTCTTCCATAAAAAATTTCCTAGTGTGCCCATGAAAAAGAGTGTTCATATACTCATATGTTACTCTTTAGAAAAGTTAATCAATGAATACTATTGAAGTCTAGTTAGGGTGAGATAGTTACTTGTAGGCTAATATAGTTTTTATCCCTTTAATCATGCTGAAATAATGGATAAGGGCAACCTCTAGAATTTAAAGTAGATTAAGCATGGTTCTTTTTAACAATCATAGGTAAAGATTATGTCTTCTTTGTCAACCAAAAGAAATTAAAATACTTCCTTTTAGCTAGCAACAGAACCAAAAGAAATTAAAAATTCTTCCTTTTAGCTAGCAACAGAACCAAAAGAAATTAAACATACTTCCCTTTAGTCAACAACAGAACCAAAAGAAATTATTGCTTCATAAGAGCTGCCATTTGATGCTGCATTTGGCTTCTTGGTTCCAACTTAAGTGGTTGTTGGATGGCTTCATACTTCATATTAATTGACATAAGCTTTTGAAATATGCGTAGCATTCCTTTTCAATTAGGTGATGTGTCCTGATAGTACCGTATAAGGATAGACTTCTGGTACCAGACCAACACAAGACTGTTGGTACCGGACCAGAGCAGGATTTCTGGTACCAGAGTATTGTTGATGCCTACAAACTGATGTTTAGAAAGTTCTTGAAGGATCAAATAAACTATATAAATCTACTTACAAAGATAAAATGTGAAAGTAAAACAAAAGGAGGTAAGAATCCCTTGTTATCTTCAGCTTATTAACAAAACACAATCCAAACCTATGTACAAAAGTTTCAAAAATAAACCAATCAATCAATGTGGATCAGTAGGAAGGTATTCTTCCTTACTGATCACATGGATATATGAATTCTGTAGTATACGAGTAAAAAATTCCTCTTTTGATAGGGTTTGTTATAAATTCTCAATCGGTGACCATTCACAAGTAGTGGTGTTTGTTGTTCATCAATTGTCTTTATCCTGATTGAACCATTGTCATAGACAGTGTCAATTTCGTAAGGTCCCATCCAACGAGTATTTAACTTACCTTTGAATTTCTTGAATCTGCTGTCACACAACAGGGCCCAATCTCCTTGTTGAAATTTTTTCTTTTTGAGATACTTGTCATGCCATTTTGTTCTCTGCTCTTGAATCAGGGTGGTTCTTTGAAGTGCTTCCTGCCTGATTTCGTCCAACCCACTAAGCTGCAAGAGACTTTGTTGTTGGGCTTCATCCAAGTTCATGCCAACTTGTACTGAAGTCCTGAAGGTTTTGATCTGGAATTATATGGGGAGAAGTACCTGCTTCCCATACACCAAGTCGTAGGGTGTATGTCCTGTTGTATTCCTCCAGGTGATTCTATAAGCCCATAAGGCTTCTAGTAATCTGTCAGCCCAGACCTTGTGGTGTAGCTGTACTGTTTTGGTAAGAATGAAATCAATAACTTTGTTGGTAGATTCTACTTGTTCATTTTCCTATGGATGGTAGGGTGTATATTTTCTGTGTTTAATTTGGTATTGTTCTGTAACATCTTTGACGAGATTAGAGGTAAATTGTGTTCCCTGATCAGTCATAATTTCTCGAGGTACACCAAATCTAGTAAAGATGTCATTAAAAAGGAAATCTACCATTGATTGTTCACTTGCAGCTGGTAAATTTTTTGCTTCAACCCACTTAGTCACATAGTTAGTACATACAAGTATGTACTTTTTCTTTTTAGATGCAGGGTTAATGGGCCCTACAAAATCTAATGCCCATTTTTTGAAAGGCTCAATGACTACTTGGGCTTGAAGTGGCATTTGGTCTTGTGCAATAGGATTACCCATTCATTGGCATTCATCACAATTGGATACATAGGTTTTAGCATCTTTGAAAATATGAGGCCAATAATAACCAGATTGCAGAACTTTATAAGAGGTTCTCTTGTCTACAAAGTGTCCTCCACAAGGACCATCATGGCAGGCTTGAAAAATATCATGAATTTCATCTTCCCTTACACATCTCTTGATTACCAAATCAAGTCCTGTTTTGTAGAGACACTCATTGTGCCACATATAGTTTGCACTTAGTTGAAATACTTTCTATTTTTCTCTAGGAGACAATTTCTGAGGCATCTTCACTGTCATAAGATAGTTAGCTACATCTGCATGCCAAGGAGTGAATGTAGAAATAAAAAAAAAAAAATCATCAGGAAAGTTATCTTCTACTGGTGCGTTATCTCCCAGATGAATCATTCTAGATAAGAAATCATCCACAATATTATCCTTACCAGGCCTATCAATAATGTTGATATTGAACTCTTGTAATAATAACAACCATCTTGTAACTCTAGGATTTGTTACAGGTTTGTTCATTAATAATTTGATGGATGAATGACCAGTGTGTACAAAAGCTTGATATCCTGTAATATAGTGTCTAAATTTATTGATAGAATGGACCACAACTAGCAATTCTTTTTCTGTGATCGTATAATTAACTTCAACTGGAGACAGATTTTTACTGGCAAAGTAAATAACATAAGGCATTTGATTTTCCCTTTGTCCAAGAACTCCCCCAAGAGCTATGTCTGAGGCATTGGTACATATATGAAAAGGAAGAGACCAATTTGGTCCTCTTAATATAGGGGTAGTTGACAATTTCTTTTTTAGAATCTCAAAAGATATTTGGCATTCATCATCCCACTTGAATTTGACTTCTTTAGATAATAACTTGAATAAAGGGGTAGCTAGGCTTGTAAAATTTGGAATGAATTGTCTATAGTAGCTAGCATGCCCTAAAAATCTACGAACTTCCTTTTGTGAGGAAGGTATTCTGATTTTGTGTGATAATATGAATCTTTGTCGGATCAACTCTCATTCTAGAACTAGAGATGTGATGTCCCAAAACAATACCTTCAGTGAGCAACATTTTTGACTTTTCATTACTTAGGGAAATATTAGTTTCCTTATACCTAATCAATACTTTTTCTAGACTAGTCAAGGCTTCCTGGAAGTATTTTCCATGGACTGTAAAGTCATCCATGTAGAATTCCATGCAATCCTTGGTCAAGTCAGAGAAAATGGCTAGGAAAACCCTTTGAAAAGTGGTTGGGGAATTGAAAAGTCCAAAAGGAAGAACCATATAAACATAGGTTCCCCATGGGCAGGTGAAAGTGGTCTTCTCCTGGTCTTCGGGTGCTATGAGTATTTGGTTATAACCACTAAACCCATCCAGGAATGAAAAATACTTCTTTCTGGACAAGGTATCCAACACTTGATCAATAAATGGTAAGGGAAAATAATCCCTATGGCTGGCTTTTCTCAACTCCCTGAAGTCTACAGATATTCTCCCCTTACCATTTTTCTTGGGAACTATGACAAGTGGAGACACCCATTGACTATCTGAAATGGGGTATATGAGATTGGCTTGAAGGAGTTTTTGCAATTCCTCTTTTACAATATCTTTAAGGGTTGGATTCATCCTTCGCTGAGGCTGTCTAACTGGTCTGATTTGGTCATTAGTGTAGATATGATGTGTGCATGTGTCAGGGTGAATTACTTTCATGTCTTCATAATCCCATGTAAAGGCATCAAATTGTCTTTGGATCATTTCAATTACTTGTGTCTTTTGTTCTAGTTCCAAACTAGAGTGGATATACAAAGGTTTTCGTGGGCTAATCTCAACAAGTTCATTACTTTCTTCCTTCTCTGAGGAAGCTGGTGATAAAGTATATAATTGAGTGATATCAGGGTGCCAAGTTTGTTGAAATTCAGAACTGAAAATGTGTGATAATTCTGCAAAAGACCTCAGGTATTCAATACAATTTGTATCAGCCAAAAATAAACTTAAGACTTTTTCATCTGATTGTTCTTGCATTCCTCTTACCCGTTCAAGTGTTAACAGGGGTCTGATGCAATCTTCTTCTCCATAGGAGTTTTCTAACCAGACAGGTATCTCCTGTGTCGGTTGGACAGGAGGAAAGAGGACAAGCTTTTGGCTATGTGTGCCATTGGATATAGTCATCTCACCAGACTGACAACTGATAAAGGCATTTTCTATGGCCAGCCAAGGACGGCCAAGAACCACAGGGTGTCCTAGTTTGGATGATTTAGAGTAGATGACTAGAAAGTCTATTGGATATTCCCAAGAAGCTAGAGTGACTGTGACATCATCTAAACTTCCTGCAGGGCTAATGATTGACTTATCTGCCAACTCTATCATGGTTTGGGTTGGTCTTAACTGGTTGATTTGGATCTTTTGCATAGTGTCAAAAGGAATTACATTAATTGCTGCACCCAAATCAATGAGTTTGTTTGGTAAATAAATACCATTAATTTCAACATGACTACTGGGTTCCCAGGGTCATTATATTTGCATGGCATTTCAGAAATAAATTTAGATAATTTCCCCACCACCTGAACAAGGGCAGGTTCCTTCTTTTTCCTTCCTGGTTTCTTAAGGAAAATATCTATTATGATTTTGGCATATATGAGGATATCCTTAATGGCTTGCAGCAGAGGTGTTTTTATACATACATTTTGTAATTCATCCTCTATATATTTGTGCAAGGGTGGGTCAGGTTTCTTTACTAATAGTCTTTCGGGGTAGGGTGAAATATTAACTTGTTGAGGTACTCATACAGACTGAGAAGTGATTGGAATAGGAGGGGAAGTCTCTTCTTCTGTAGGGGTGGTTTGAGTGTTTTCTTCTTGAGAATGATTGTCATTTTCTTCCTGAATTATTACTGCAGGATTTGATTGATTTACAACTTTCCCTGATCATAGTTGAATTTCATAGGTGGGAAAGGTTTGAAATTCTGTATTCTACACAGGGTGGGTGGGTCAATTATTGGGGTTAGGGATTAGTTGGGCAGAGATTGTTGTTGGTCTCAGAGGGTTGTGGGAAGCTTGGTTTTGTGGCTGTTGATTGGAATTTATAGGTGCTTGTTGCTGCTGGTTAGGGTTCAAGGGTGTTGTAAATTGCTGTTGTATAGGAGGTGGGAGAAAAGATTTCATGTGTGGTGGGTTGAATTTAGGTAGTAATTGGGAAATGTTTGCAAGATACTATGGATATGTAGGTAAGAGGGATTTCTATACAAAGGCCCCCTCCAACCTTGTTGCCAAGGTTGAGTTTGAGCTTGCTGAGGTGTCCATTGTGGATAGGGAAGGGTATGATTGTTCTTATGGGACTCCTCCTCCCCTATACATGGCTTGTAGTTCAAGCAAAGTTGGAAACTCAGATGTGGGGTGCTCTAGTGTACACAAGCCACAAATTTCTATGATATTTAATGGACATTCTTTCTCACCATGCTTCTTTCGGCATCTAGGATAGAAGATTGCTAAAACAATCTCTTCTTCTTGTTTCTTTTTCAGTTTTAGGGTATCTAACTGGTTACTGATTGTGCTCAAGATGTTTGTTTTAAAGTTCTCTAATAAGTTTCCTAACTCAATTCTGGTGACAGTTCTTGAGCTTTGTCTTGTATTTCTGCTAAAAGAATCTCTTGGTGCTTTGCCTGTTTTAGCTTGTCCTCTTGAGTATATTCTACAGTAATATGCAATCTCTGCAAAAGGATTTTGGTTCACATCTCCTGAACTTAAAAAATTTAAAACTTCTATGCAGTCATCTCTAATACCCTTCAAAAATACGTTTCTTACTACAGCTAGGTCTGTGGTGAATAGTTTTGATTTCTAGTAGTTGTATAGGAACCTTTCTAAGTAGTCTTCAGGGCTTTCATCTTCTGTTTGCTGCATTTTAAAAATGTAATTTTTAGCATTATCCTTACAATAGTCTTGGTATTTCCATAAAAAGTGTCTTTCATCTGATCCCAAGAGAGGATTGTATTTTCTTCTAAGCTCATGAACCATCTTAAGGATGAATCTTTCATTGTAGTAGGAAAGAGCTTAAGTTTTTGGGCATCGTCTAAGTAGTTATAGCTTCTACATAATATGTCAAACTCGAATAAAATAAATCTGGATCTTCAGTTGACATACCTCTGAAAGTGGGTAATGATGATAGTGGGATATTCTTCATGCTGATGTTTTTGGAAATATCCAAGATTGGAAACCCAAAGGTCTCAATCTCAGTGGCTGCATTTCCTTCTTCTTCTGCCATTCCATTGATAGATGGTTCATAAACTAGATTTTGTGTGTCTCCTGAACATTTAGCAGATTCACGTTCTGCCCGCCCCAATGTTGATTCTTCCATTTTAGGTTCTTCTTATGGAGCCTTTCTGGCTCCCCTTGAACTTTCTCCTGGTGGAATTTTGCCTGCACCAATGTCAGTTGGATTAGTGGGGGGGGGGGGTTGTTTTTGAATCTTTAGAGCTTAAAAATCTACCCTTATTATCTCTATATCTAGGCATAAAATGGAAATTTGATTCTTAACTGAATTGAAATCCTAATTCTATCTAGAAGGTAAGAAGACAACCTGGCTTCGGAGAACCCCACTCTAGTGGCCGCGTGGCTCTTAACTCACGTCTTAAACATTTTATCCTCCTCCCTCAAGTAGCCTTTAAAATCATTCAAAAACTATGCAAACAATCTAAGCTAAAAATCACTTCCTACCATTTGCAACTCCCTGACAACGACACCAAAATGTTGTGCTACTTATATGTGTAGTATAATGCACTCATTAATTATCAATTCGGGATTCATAATCAACAGAGTTACAATACACCAGTAAGAAAGGTAATTCTAATGTCATGAGTATACAACTATTCTAGATTATGCATGCTGGAAATAAAACAAACTAGCAAATCAAAACACACTTTGGTTGTCTTTCATAGAGAGGCTGTCTACTCCATTAGGGCACATGCAAGTATGAGATGGAGTTCTTTTGACAGATCAACTCTGCTATCTGACCTAGAAAACTAACTATGCAATCACACTTCCGAAAAGGAAATCACACATCAATCATCAAGACATAGCATGGGTAGTTCAATAGTCAATATACTGAGTATGTTGTGGTTCACAATGTGTTGTTGTAAACTTCACTAGTTCTCCTTCAAATATGTCTGACTACTGCTGCCAACATTTATGTCCATTAAACAAAATCAACTTCATAAAAACAGAAACAGAGCATATGCAAAACATAGTAAGTAAAGATCTCCAACCAATCGTATGATCGAAATCCTAGTATAAACTATACTGCTATCATCTGAAAGAATTAAGATTCAGCTAATCTAACATCTATACTATTGAAATCAACTACTAACACTAATATATAAGGATGTTAACCTTTGTTGGGCGGTGGGCCCTTGCCGCTTCAACAGGTCAGTGACTGGAGTCTACATTAATCTTTCTTTCAATCCACACATTCCTCTTACTTAAATTTCAAAACATAGAATTAAACTATGCTAACAACTCAACTCACATTCATTCATAAATGATCAAGACCTAGAAATAATTGACATCCTTCTATTAAACTTCAACTCAAAACCTGTTTTGCAATATGTAACACTGCTTCACATACTGTGTTATGCTAACTCTCTACTACCTCCACCATCCTTGCCATTACTATTTAAACAATCTTAGTCGTGAAACACAAGGAGGTGAAATCTTTAGCAAATCAATCAATTGTCAAATTTATATATTCGGTTACATATTTTAAGCTTCATCCTCATGACACGAAGTGTATGAGGATGGAGAAATAGACAAACTAGCTTAACATAACCTTGCTAGAGCTTTGATGATTCAACAAACATCCAACAATTATCTTTAGTATGATCTGGAGCTAAACTTGGCATATTCTGCTTCATATATCGGTACTGGATTGTGACAGGTGAGATTCTGTAAATGGTACTGGATTCAAATAGTGCGCAAGTGGTTGGTACTGGATTGTGATAGTCTGCGGCCGTTGGTACCAGATCACGACAGGTGAGATTCGTTACCGGATATGAATGGAAGGTGCGCTTGGTACTAGATTCGAACAGTGGCACTTTGGTGCATAAGTATCGGATGGCTGAGCTGGTACATAAAGGCTGGATTCATCTAGAGGTCAAAGGTTATACATGGAAAATTGAAACATTAGTACATCAAGCATTTAGTCTCCTAGCTCAATAAACCACAAAAATGCATGAATTGATTATACTTTACCTTATGACCTCATCAATGGCTAATCATAGTGTTCTTTGTCATTTATCCAAGCTTAGGTAAGCCAAAAAGGTATAGATAACGATTATAATAGGGTAGTGGGGATGTCAATTTAGAGGCTCAATAGTATCCCTATGCCTCCTCATGTCTCATTACAACCCGAGGTTCGTGAAAATGATGGATGGCAAGAAATTGTCCACCCGACAGTCTCCCAACATCGTGGATGGCCCAATTTGTCCTTGCCTGCTCCTCCACCTAACAATCAGATTGTCCAAGCTTCTCCCCACTCACCAGTGCAATCCTCCCATGCTAGCAAGAGATTGAAAACTGAGGCCCACCATTCCCTTGAAAAAGGGAAAGCCACTGCTGGCCCTTCCTCACCCTCCAATGGCTCTGACAAATACATGTCTTCCCATATGCATTTGAGGGACGATTGTTCCCACATGATCAGTGAGATTATTCTTAAGGGCTCGGCGCAACCAAAACCAAATTCAGAAAAATAAAAGGGTGACAACAACAATCAAGGAAAGAGTGCATTGCAAAGTGGGAATTATGGCTTTTGAGTTTTTATTTTTATCTATTTTTTATGACAGTTGACTTCAGGAAACTTTGGACAATATGTTCTATTTTTGGTTACATGAGTAATATTTTTTGAAAATAATTTCAAATGTCATGAGCTAAATTGTCAAATGTGAATAGGTGGATGGGAGACACAAGGAGGTGTGTTTACTTAACTAAATAGTTATGTTATGATTGTTATG
>ML794020.1:370343-384959 GCA_009831015.1 Picea engelmannii
ACTTTGGAAAAGCATAGTTTTAACCCAATAATGAGGTAAATGTAATGATGTGGAGGTGATATGAAGGTGAAATGGAAGTAATTGTGAAGGTTTTAGTGAATTAATGGAGTGAAAATAAGGACCATTTTGAGACTCAACAGACCACTCATGGAAGCAAAGAAGCGGTATGAATTCAAAGGTTTTGTTCAGGAATCAAGTTTGAGTAGAGAGCTATGAAGGTAAGTTGCGACAATCAAAGCACAATATTTTTGGCAAAGCACCCTGCTTATCATTCAAAGACTAAGCACATTTATGCATAATACCATTTCATGAGAGATATGGTGGAAAGTAACAAGGTGCTACTAGAGAAAGTAGACATGTTGGAAAACATAGTAGACTTGTTGACCAAGTCCTTGAGTGTTGTGAAGTTCTCTTGGTGTAGAGAGGCAATGGGCATTGCTGTCTTGGGTCTATGAATGAAAGATCAGGAATCTCCCATTTTAAAAAATAAGAAAACAAGTGGGAGAATGTTGGGTTGTTATATTCTTTGCAGTGAAAGTCTATTCGAGGTGAATCGATTGATGTTCAAAGGTTGAGGTGGATCGAAAACAAGTTGAAGGTCGAGGAAGTCAACAAGGTAAAGTTGAATTCGAAGATATGAAAGTTAATTCAACTAGCAAGAGTTCTAAGTTTGGGCATGAGACGAATGAATAGAGACCGAATGAAGGACCGACTGGTAGTCGACTGCTAACCTGACTTGGAGTTGACTGTAACAAAATCCTAGTATTTGCGGGATTTGTAGCCAATGATATGCATGGATCTGTAATCGTTTTTGGGTTCCAATATTTAGGGTTTTTCCTATTGTAAAGACTATAAATAGGTGTTTTGTAACACTGTAAAGGGTAATCATATAATGCACTTATGCAGGTTAATGCATGTGTAATTATAGGTTGTTGGCCATGCATATGTAAGCCGGATTTTCTACAAGGTTGTTCTTGCGCAGACAAGAGGGTATGATGTTGATTGTGTCTTAGGTGTGGACCAAATTTAGGCATGTAACCTTTTATTCAAATTGAATAAGACAACAAGAGAGAAAAACGCTCAAAGGAATGTTGGTTTTTCCCGATTAAGGGTTCCAGGGTAAAATCTCAGTGTACTATGTGATTACTTATGTCATTTACATTCTTGATTAAATTCTTCTTCTCTTATTCTATGATTAGTGTGGAAGTGTATTTCATTTCATAACACTTCGTTGACTTGAAAATTTTCCTCAAATTTGATCGATGATTATATATCTCTACTCGGGTTACTTTATTTTTTATCCTGGTTTGGTTGAATTTTTGTTTTAATACTTGGACAAATATTTTAGAATCATTCTTTTGGTTATCAAATGAATTATTATTAACTCCTCTGGTACATATTGGAGGAGTTCCAATTAATACCTCCAATACATCAGAGCATTTCCCTTGAAGTTCTCTAGTACACCAATGGAATTTCCCCGAAGTCTATCGAAACACACAATTGAAAAACGAACATGCTAATGCTAACTCCTTTGAATGAACCAGAGGAACTCTTATGAACTCCTTTATTTGAACTAGAGGAGTTCCTCGAAACTCCTTTGATGATTTAAGGGACCGATGTAATTCATGTCAACTCCTTTGAAATGCAAAAATTCTAGACTTCTCGTTATTTTCTCAAGTGCATACCAAAGGTCTTTCCACCACCTCCTCCAGTATTAACGAAGAACTTCCAACTAACTCATTCGATGCAATAATAAATCTCCAATGGACTTATGAATAATCTCTATGATAAACTAAAATGACGATCAGAGGATTTCGTATTAACACCTATGGTGCACACCGAAGGTTCTCCCACTAATACTTCCAATCACATCAAATTTTGTGTTTCCCCTATAAAAGGAACACTTCCCCCATCCTTTTCATCGTTTGTTTATCGCCAAAAAGGAACGAGAGCACTAAGCAATTCTATTGACTATCTCACAAAAGTGTTCATCCTCTAACTAAATTACACCCTCCATGTGTTAATATTATCCAGGTAGGTCCTATCCTTCACCTCAACTGAAAAACTCCATGAATTCCCTCACCTTGACGCTGCCTAACATCTGTTTAGTTTTCTTGGCTTAAAGCCCCAACTTTCATGCACAAGGAATGAGATTCTCCCGAAGCTATCCGCTCGATGAGTTAATGCCAATCCACAGATTTGTTTGGAGTCCTCACCTCGACTCCATTTCCACTGATCCCTAAATGTTTCCTTTTCGAAACTTTATCACCATTCACCCATGTTTGCAACACTCAAGCCCTAATCCCTTTACTCGACCGAAAATCCATTCAAGACTTAGTCAATTTTTGGTGCATCTTTTTTGTATCGAAGAAGTTTATAGGATTTCCTTCAGTATTGCACTAGAGGACTTAACATGAACTTTGTCGATGCGATCGATGATATTTCCACAAACCATTCCAATGTTCCCGACGAATTTTCCATGAAACTACTCCAGTTCCACCGATGAAATTTACACGAAATGCTCCATTATACCAGAGGAGTTGTTATTAAAAACTCCAGTACACTACCAAAGAATTTTGTAACTCTCCCTCTGACTTGAATTGAAGAACTTCCTACGACCTATCCCAACCATATTGATGGTTGTCAAAAAATATTGTCTAATTATAACCTTGCATTTCGATGCTGTTGAAATGATTTATGTCGATACAATCTCCCTTTACCGGAAGAGTTCCTACGAACTATTTTGGTACATACTAGAGCAGTTCCTACAAAGTTCTCTATTAGGGACTAGATAAGTTTCCATTAACTTCTCTGACGTCAAGTTTCACTCACTAGTGGTATTTGTAAGAATCTCTCTGATCTAAAATGGTGGAGTTACCATCAATCTATTTGGAGTACCACAGGGGAACTTGACATCTTTTGGCACCAGTTCACCTGATTTCTAACGAAAAACAATCCCTTTTCCTTAAACCTTCATCATGTCTCTGATTATCCTATCATCCTCCGATGATGATCTCCCTCCTAATATTAACACAAGTGATTCTTAAGGTATCTAGCACAATTTCACATGGGAATATTTGTCTTTAATGTTTATTCAAATGCTCATTTATTATATGCTCACAGGAACTGATATTGAATGTTTACTTTCACGTCATATTTACAAGTGGTTTTATGCTCTAATTATGGTAGTCTGTTTCCTATTTGGAAATGTCTCCACAAAATAAGATAACAAGAAAGGGACCTATCCCAGAGGCTTTTGGCAATGGAACTAGACAAGACAAAGATCTCGATTCCCCAGGGGCAGTGTATGATGACACATCATGAATCCTGTATAAAGGAGGAAAATCACTCAAATCGGGTGAAGTATTTCAAATGTTCAAAATATAGACATTCTTGGTAGAAGCTGACAACCAAGACAAACTCCAAATATTCAAGAACATTCAAAGATCAGGAGTACATAGGGTGGTAGCTCGCGCTGTAGTGCTCCCTTACATAGATTAAATTACATGGATTCTCAAGCATGTGGACTTGGAAAACATATGCATACTCAATGTTAGGGGGGATCCCATAGCGTTGTTCTAGGTAGTTGACCTAACAAAATACTATCACTTAAAGAAGGGAACCCAAAAGTTGGAGGAGGAACTCCTCAATGGGTTCAAGCAAAAATAAAAAGACATGTTCAATATTTGGCACAAGCCAGACAAATATTTCAAGCACATGCATTTTGATGAATATCCAACCACCACTCTAAGAATTCCCTACCAATATATGGTGGCGATGTGCAGAGTGTATGGGGAGAGAGACGCCTCTACATTTAATCTTTCCTTAATGCCCTTGATACACTACTGTGCAGATGAAAGGGGGTCTCATCACGAGCCAAAATTCTCATTTCCATGAAATGTTTGTGCATAACACTGTCACCTATGGTCATCAAGCCAGTGCAACGACCCTCAACTATTTCCTTGAAGTACAAGACCAAAAGACCAAAACAAATAAAGCCAAGAGTAAAAGGAAATGAATGGGTTATGAAACAATTGCATTCATGACAAGGTGCAACTCGCTCTCTACAAAGGCACCCACATGAATAATTTACATTTCCATGTTATCACATGCACCCCATGCCCAAATATTTACCCCATGCCACCTCAAACACTTACATGACTTGGACTAGATCCCACCTGGGAAACACCCCAAACTTAAGAGAGGTTAGCCCAATGGGACACCCTGAGACCTTCTCTAGACTTAACTTGTCAAATTGCATAACATATTTGAGCATTTGTTTGGTTTAAGGGGGGTTTGATGCACATTTTTTGGTAATTTAATTATTGGATGTGATTTACATGCTATGATCCTCATGACTTATGAACCCCTGGAGGGCATACTTGTTGTTGCTGCAGGACATTTCCCGATGGAAAGGTGCACATGCGGGAATGATTATATTGGACCTTCATAGGGCTCAAATCCCACCAATGGATTCTTAGATTCCAGCCAAGGGGCATGACAAGGATTGAAAATTTGCATCGATAGAAAGAAGGATGTTTCCTTTGAAGGCACCTTGGCAGACCTAGATCCAGGGGATCTTGCTCCTTCCACATGGATGTTATCCCTTGGGGGCCCTGGACGTCATCATGGATACCCTAGGCATCATCCATAATTGGTATTGTTATCTTGGATGACATTTATGAGGAATTGGCACATGAGGGGAGGGTTTCATGCTTTTGGAGGCCCAATGTTTCACCTTCCCTGCCCAGTGTTCCATACTTGGTGATCAACGTCACCCTAGAGGGGCATGAAGTCACCCCTGGAGTGATTCTTAGATGCAAATTAATTTGTTTTGTCTAGATTTAATTTGTGTAAAAACCTGGCTAGGTCAGCCCAATAATTATGAACTGAAATTAATTTTAGGTTCAATTTTGTATAAATAAGCAGAAAGTGACATTTATTTTCATCACAACTTGTCCTTCGAGACAAGAGGTCTGAAATTTCCCCCCTATTAGGGTTATTGGATGAAATTGTGAGTCACCACTCTTGTTTAAGGCTTGTATTTGTAACTTGGATCAATTTTTGGAGTTTTAAGGTGATCTTGCATGATATACTCATGATTATTCTTGGTGCAAGTAAGTAGAATCTACATTTTGTCATCTATTGAATGGTTTAAGGTATGGTTTTATTTTCTCATACAAGATTATGAAATTTCATGGTGTATTTAATGCTTGAAGTAAGAAACTTAAGTTGCTTCTTTCTTACTTTTTATTTTCCAATCTTTCACTAAACTGATCTAGTAACTAGTGAAACCCTAGAGCCCTAAATTGCTAGCACTATAGAGGTTTGCATTTGTTTATTGTTTCATAAGTTATACTCCATATAAAGGGTAAGGAGAGAAAGGTGCTAGGGCCTAGAAGTGCCTACACCATAGCACTTTGTCTCTTAAGGTCAAAATCTAGGAGGACTTAAGTTTCTACTCCTCCTAGAATTTTTCCCTTTTAGACTTTTGTGTATCATCATTAATTTGCAACCTTAGAAGGAGCCGCCCACATTGACTCCATTTACCCCTAAGAGGCACTAGTCTTCAACCCTTGTTTCTTGACAAGAATCATCAAACTTCAAACTCTATCTCTCTACCTGATACCCTACTAACCTAAACTAACTTGCTAGCATAGTCTAGGAATACTAACCACTAACCTGTTGTTGTTATAATCACCAATACAACCATCATTTTGCATCCTATCCAAACTTGTTTGACCACTTAAATCAATCCCAAAATTGTATAAGGAAAGGTAAAATCAACCAATACTAAATTTTGCATCAA
The DNA here is from genome assembly GCA_009831015.1 of Picea engelmannii. NCBI lineage: Eukaryota > Viridiplantae > Streptophyta > Pinopsida > Pinales > Pinaceae > Picea > Picea engelmannii. The sequence goes on from ML794020.1 coordinate 376,153, forward strand.
ATTTCCTTTCTAAATATTTTTCTAAAGATTTTACTGTTGTTGTCATTACTTTATTTTACTGTTTCTACAATTATCATTGACAGTCTATTAGAGTTTATTTTTTGATTGACATATATCTAGAAATTGTATTAGACGAGTGTTATCATTTCAATTATTCACAATATCTTTTTATATTGTCTATTCAAGTGCATTTTTTGGATGCTATTACATCTGACATTAATTAATTACTGCTACTATATATTTATCACTTGCTTCATACATTGATTGGTAGAATTCATATCTATAAACTTGAAGTCTTGTTGAAACATTCATCATCACTTTTTTCTGCCATAACTTTTGTTGTTGTATTGGTAAAGGGAAGGTACACTTTATTTTCCTTTGCTTCATCCAACAAGACTTAAGTCTGTTTTGAGTGACCTAGAGAGAGGGGTGGTTAGCCTTACCTTTTCCCTTTCCTCAACTAACTAGGTCCTGGGACGTCTCCCTTGGAGTGAGGTTTTCCTCCTAAAGAGAAAGAGGTACCCTATTGGGATGATAGTGATAGGGTTACCTCTGTGTTACGTCAATCTAAGCCTACTTGATTTTAGGCTTTGGAAAAGTATATATTGCACGATAAAAATTTTGGCACTGTTTCTGAGGAACAACGAGTCAATTTTCCTCGAATGACACTTTTTCGGTAAGAATTTATCCAAAGCCTTTACTTCACAAAGATTACCTGGTGACTCCACTGAGGGTGAATTCCCTCTTTTCCCTTTGACGATACCTAGAAGGATTATTTGGCGACTCCACTAATGACAAAGCCAACCATGGATTCTCAGTGGGACCCAGGTAATTTTAAACCCTTAGATATGAGTGAAATTGCAGGTTACCCTCGAAAAATGCCTCTGAGGTATGAAAATTGGTTCCCTAGATTCACTGGTAATGATGGGGTTAGGGCTGAATATCACATGGTGTAACAACCCTAGTTGAAAATATGCTTAGGGATTATTAAGAAAAATTAATTAGGTGATTAATTGTCCTAACATGGTTTTAACTAAACAAAAATTGGCATAATAATATTAATTAAATATTTATTAATTAATTAATTGTTATAATTTTGATTAATTAATTAATTAAATTAATTACCTATCACATTGAATGAACATGGTAATAAATTTAAGAGGGTTAATAAATTTAATTGTTATATTAAAGGGTTATGTATACGGAGGGGATAAGAAGCATTAAATGTAAGGATAAGAAACATTAATAATCGGACAAGACAATAAATGTATGGATAAGGGAAGGAAGGAGGGGGAAGGGTCGGTGAAGGAGGGATTGATGGGAGGAGGCTTACGGAAGAGGGGGAATTGTTTTGGGAGGGTTCTCTTGGATTTGTAGGTTGAGAGTTGGAGTTCTGGAGTCAGGAAGGATCATTACGAGGGGCACCGGTTTGCTGGGGGTTTTGGGCACGGGGGCCAGGATATCCATATGGTATCCTGGATCTAGGAAGCTGTCCTAGCTAGCAGGGAGGAACCACGATTTGGGCAGAGTTGATCAACACATCAAGCTGGGCAAGGCAGAAGCAGGAAGGTCAACAAGACACACGGAAGCAGCAGGAAGGTCAACAAGACAAGCGAAAGTTTAGCATCAGACCAAGGTATTTTAATTTACGTATTTGTTTTATGCATTTAAGGAATATGAAGTGTTATAAGGTTGTCTGTAAGCTATTATGTTCAGCTCAATAAATTTTATATATGCTGGTTTTGGTTATATGTTGATTATGAAGTAAAATACATGTTAGGTTTGCATTCCTTAAAATAAATTCTTTTGGGTTTTATAAGGCTTTGTTGAGTCGAACCCTACACATGGTATCAGATCCCTGGTTCAAAATATGGAACCAAGGGCCTACCTACCTACCTACCTACCTACCCGCCTACCCGATTTAGTAATGGAATTGTACCCACCCAGAAATTAGATAAATCGGGGCCTGAGGGCCAAGTTCCAACTCCAAGTTCCAACGCTACCTCCACCTAACCTGTAAGCCAAGTATACATTGATTTTAAGTATATATATTCATTAATAGGACGTATTAATGTTAAAATTTTAACTACTTCTTAGTATTAGTTTTATAAGAAATTGTTAAACTATAAACCAGACACTTTAACCACTTTTCCATTTTTGTAAAATTCATTATAATTGCGCATAAAAATAAATAAATATATAAATAGATTTTTTTTTCAAAACTCCTTTTGCGTTCGTCTATTCTTATTCATACAAACTCCTCTTTCTCCATCAACAACAAATGGTCAAACTTTGCAGTTAAGTCGGGAAACTGGGATTGGAATTATGCTAGACAATTTACATATAAATCTTCAAAAAAAAAATAATTAAACAAAAACATTAAAAAAAATGAGAGTATGTTGGACACAATTTATACATAAATCTCCAAAATTAAACAAAAAGGTATATTTTCAGGCTTTAAATCCGTGTAAACGCGTTGCAATCTGAGCCCGTGGTCGCCGCGATAAGGAAAGGAGGTGGTCTTTGAAAGGAAGGAGCCCACGGGCTTGTTCTTGCACCACACAGCCCGAACACAGTGCCCAGCCATGGCCGAGGAGCTGTACAAACATCATACAAAACTTTAGCATTTAGAACAAACAGAATATTATACTCAATCTAAACTGTTAAAACGCCATAATGTTGCTATATGCTGACTGTTGCCTTCTCATCCACCTGATTTAGTTTTACAACATATTTCCAATGTGTGAAATCAATGTTTTCAGAAAAATTGCTTCACACCTCAAGTAGTGCTTTTCTGTAAGAATTGTTTTATTAACATAAGCATGTCTGCATATATAACTCATATGAAAGACACAATTATGATATAACTGGAATAATGTTTGCTTCTCAGACCCCACACCAGCAACAAAAGTTGCATGGGCTCTAGAAAATACATAGTATGCAGAGAAATCTTCTTATTGGCATTCATTCATTGAACCCTACACATGCATTCTTCAAAATGAATCCATGGTCATGGTCTTCTGTGTAATACTTTGCAAGTTGTGTGTGCCTTTGTAGAGAAAGGAAAATAGTATGGATTTTGCATCATGCCATTTAATACCAACTTTTCGAGGACATGTGAACACTCTCAAAGAAAATGATGCTTGTCCTCGCAGCAGTTGTAGCACAGTCAGTCGTTGTATCTACCACTAACCAGGACGATATGAGATTATCCATTCTTCCGTAGAGGGTGGCAATGATAATGGCAATGACAGTGGCTTATGCTTTATTAGCTCCTCATGTTCAGTTTTCTGATATGGGTTTTATCAGCCATCATGTGGGACAAACCAGAGGTTGGCATTTTCCCCATAATAGGAGCAATGATGATATAAGTATTAGCCCGTTGCACCGTCTATGGAGTACTGTAAGTGGAAACCATGCCATCAAGTGCAATTTAAAGCAAGAGAGTAACAAGGTAGAAACAAAGCCTAATAGTCGTCCTCCCATGCAACATCAACGCAAGAACATCAAGTGGGCACCGAGGAACAGTGATAGAGCCAAGAGAGCTTTAAGCAGAGAAGCCGCACTCAAAAACAGAAGGAAAGATGCAAAATGAGAAACATAAAATAAACCACCACCCATTAAAAAAAAACCCCAAAGGCAAACAACAATGACTGTTGTAGAAGCTCTCGTGCATTGCATTCATGGAAGAAATGATATGCACAATACCAGAAGGATATATGGATTTGGGGTATTGGACAGACTCCTATTTTTCTGGTTTATGAAAGTGGTAATGGAGAGGTAAAAGTTTCAGTCAATGAAGATATTTACAAGGAAAAACAAAAGATAGCAAACTCCACAACCATAAACGCAAAGAATGCTAGTGGTATTTCTACTTTGAATTCACAAAACGAAAGAGTTGTCGACAAAGAAGCTAAAGTCAGGAATACAACATTGGTTATGAACTCTTCTTCTAATGGGAAGCCTCCACTTGATGAGACTGAATTCAACACGAAGATTCTGGAGATTGTATTGTACTCAATAACCAGCGCTGAACATTTATTATCAAATCAAACCGCAATGGAGCCCGCAAGCCTAAGTTGTGCACTACGCACCTGCACTACAACAGAGTCAATAGAGACCGACCACACCAGCACCATATCATGACCACACCAGCGCTGCAAAAACAATAAGATTTTTTTTTTAATAATAATAATAATAAAAAAAACCACAGGATAGGAGCGAAAATGATCTGAGGTTCAAGGGTTTTGAACCCACTACCAACCCACGCAACAAATGCCATGAGAAATAACTCTGGCCATTTCCAGAGCTCCGTTGCAGTTGCAGAGCAGGAGAGGCTCAGGGTGCATTTGCAATCGCAAATGAAATAAGCTACAGGACGATTAGGGTTAGGGGTATTGAGATAAGTGCGTTTAGGGTTTAGGGCACGTGGGCCTCATGCGAGGACCCACAATGCCGTATGGAATTTATTTTTTTTATTTTTTTTATCTTAAGTAATATTTCTTTTATTTAATTTGATATTTTATTGATTTATTTAAATTAACTTTTTAAATTATTCTTAAATTTAAATTTCAATGGTTTAAATTGTTAATTTTTTTTTATTAATTATTAACAAAAAAATAATATAATATACATACATATAATTAAATTTATTAATTATTAACAAAAAAAAATGAGGATAAAATTAAGGTTTAAATATATTTTATATCTATTAAGATATTTAAAGTTTAAACATTAGTTTTAAAGATTTAAAACTAATATAATTAAATAGAAACCAAAAAAAAATAATATAATATATATATATATATATATATATATATATATATATATATATATATATATATATATATATATATATATATATATATATAANAATATATATATATATATATATATATATATATATATATATATATATATATATATATATATATATATATATATATATATAATATTAATAAATAGAGTTATAAAAAGAAATTGAAATGTTTTGGGGTCCATGGGTTTTGAACTCGCGACCACCCACCAAGCAAAGCGCCTTAAGAAGAGCACTAACACCAACACGCCCTCATAAGTCTTTACAAATAGATTCTTATACTTATTTAGATTAATGGTAACACTGTAGGGATTAGAGTGGTATTATTATTAGGAAGATACAGTATGAAGGTTAAGACTAACTGGCTTATTGATCATATAGTGAATGCACCGGAAATCAAGGTAAAGGCTTATTTAGCGTTGCTAATCTTAGTATCCCAAAGTATAAAATTTGATTGTCCAAACGTCAGGCTCATGAGACCGTACACACAACTCATCGAGCCAAGCGCCAAGTCCCTCCACTCCATTCCACCAGTCAAAGTCAACGCTAAATCCCAATGCAGCATTCGACAACGCCAACACTATGCGCCAAGGAAAATCTCAGGAGTCAAGAATTGGAGGATATTTAGTTGTAAGTAAAAAGTTAAAAGGACTTAGACTAGGACAAGCGGGAAGGAGGCGACCTATGCACTAGGAGAGTAAGCATAGGAATTGGTGAGTATGGCACAAGGCTAGCATAGCTACAGGGCAAGGGAACCAATAGTTTTTTTATAAGGGCGAAGAAATCAAGCTTAGACGCTTAATCCTAATCCTAACCTAGCCAATCCCCTAAAGGAGTAATGTCTGTTTACAGACAAGTAAAGAAAACTTATGCCTAACCATGTTTCTAGTTTAAGTAGCACCAATTTGAAACGTCCTGGAACTCACCCTGACAACTTTGGTTGATGCAGGTTAAAGAATACAGGATGGTCAGGACTCGAGGGAATTGAGGCAGGGGAGCGTCGTCGCAAGCACCGCCAACACCACCAGTGCCACCACCACCATAGCCTAAACTGGCTCTCATATTGCGCTCGTTGGAATCCATTAATGAGACTTTAAAAGGGCGACAACCGGCAGGGACTGAAGTGGAACCCCCACCGTCTGGAACAGGTAATCCAGAAGCGTCCAGGGATTCAGGGGGAGGACCTCCACCCGAAGACATCACGCGAGAATTACAGAAGATCAAACTTCCAGAGTTTTTCGGGGGTCGCGCCAGTGAACGCGTGGAAGCATGGTTGGAAGGCATGACAAGGTGTTTTGCCTTAAGGGACTATGCGTCCAACTCAAAGGAAAAGATCACAATTTTTTAGTTAAGAGACAACGCCTTGAACTGGTGGGGAAACCTGGAAAGACAACTGCACCTTACCCCAGACACAGTATCTTGGGAACTTTTCGAGGAGAGGTTCCGAAGGAAATATCTACTAGCATACTATGAGGAACAACAGGTAGGGGCATTTCATGCCTTAGTACAGGGAAACATAAATGTAGAAGAATATGAGATCAGATTTATGGAACTGGTCAAATATGTTTCGTATAGGGATAATGACCAACGACAGGCAGAGCACTTGGTCTATGGATTGAACCCTAAGATAAGAGATATGGTGCGGATGTGGAAACTATCTTCAGTAGTGGAAGCGGTGGAAAATGCGTGTTATGCGGAGGAACACATGAACTTAACCGGGGGTACAAGACCGACATTTTCACATCATCTTGGATTTGTAGGGAAGGCCTCGAGGACATTTCCGAGGGGAGGGGGCTCAAGGACACCGCCATATGGTAGCAGAGTCGTGCCAAGGACATTGGCTGCATGGATTTCAATGGTAGCGAGTGCAACATCTCATTCATCGCCAACAACTCAGACAGGTCCACGACCATCTCAGGGAACAACTAGTAGGGGCAGGGGTTCCAGGGGAAGGAATTCATTTCAGAGACAGTCACATAACAATGCACAGATTCAATCTTGTGTTACCTGTTGGGGGTGCGGATGACCCCATTACTAGCGTGACTACCCAAAGTTACAATCTAGGTTTGTGCATAGAGAAGGAAAGGAACCAATGGGGAGATGAAGTAGCATCCACTAGATTTACGCAGTGGTTAATAATCGCCAGGCCGAACATCAATCCACGGTGGTGAAGTCATCAGGTACGCTAAATCATATCAATGTTAAGATTTTGTTTGATTCTGGTGTGACAGATAGTTTCATTTCACCATCTGCATTATAAAAGAGTGGGTTGGCAGCCTACGAGCACGATGACTTTAAACAAGTCGAGATGGCTTCGGGGGAAAAACAAGCGGTAGGACCTAGTGTTGATAATTGTATAGTAGACCTGGGAGTGTGTACTAATAGGTTGAAGGTATACACCACTGCACTCAGGGCATATGACCTAATCATTGGAATGGATCTGTTAGTAGCTCACCAAGCTTTGGTAGATTGTTTCGCAAAGAGGGTGCTTTGTGTCGATGATGAAGGAAGACCAATAGAGATCCAGGGTGTACAGAGAAAAGTGTCGTTACGCTTTATATCAACTATGAAGGTTAAGCGACGCTTGAGGCAAGGGTGTCGACTTTAGGTAGTGGAAGCAGTGAATGAAAGGAAGGGACCCTCATTAGATCAGTACCCACTATTGTCAAAATTTAAAGATGTTTTTCCGAATGAGTTACCAGGGTTACCTCCTGAGAGGGAGCTTGATTTTACTATTGAGCTAAAACCTGGTGCAGAACCAATCTCCAAGACTCCGTATCGGATGACAGCGCCAGAACTTTGTGAATTACAAATGCAGTTGAAAGAGTTATTGGACTTAGGGCTAATAAGGCCCGGTGTCTCACGTTGGGGCGCACCAATAATTTTTGTAAAGAAGAAGGATGGATCCTTACGACTATGTATAGACTACATGGACTTGAACCGTGCTACAGTGAAAAATAGGTACCTGATGCCGCGAATAGATGACCTTTTCGATCAGATGAAAGGAGTAGCGGTATTCTCAAAGATCAATTTGCAATCAGGGTATCATCAGTTAAGGATTAAGGAAGGTGATATCCCAAAAACTGCCTTTCGAACTCGGTTTGGACATTACGAGTTTGTTGTAGTACCTTTTGGATTGACCAATGCGCCAAAAGTATTCATGAGCCTCATGAACGGTGTATTCTGGAAGTACTTAGAACATTTTGTACAAGTCTTTCTAGATGACATCCTCATCTATTCCAAGAATGAAAGAGAACATGAGGAACACCTACGAGTAGTGTTGTCCTGCCTTAGGGAGAACAAATTATATGGGAAGTTGTCAAAGTGTTCCTTCTTCCAGAAAGAGATCCACTATTTAGGTCATATCATTTCTGATGAAGGAATCTCTGTGGACCCAGAAAAGGTAAAGGCCATTATGGAGTGGCCAGTGCTGAAAAATGCCCATGAGGTGAGAAGCTTCATGGGGCTAGTAGGTTATTACTGGAGATTTGTGGAAGGATTCTCAAAAATAGCGAAACCCATCACCACTTTGCAACGCAAGGGGGTCAGGTATGAATGGACATAAGAATGTGATAGTGAATTCATTGAGCTTAAGAGGTTACTAACCAATGCGCCAATTCTATGAGTGTCGGATATGGAAAAGGACTTCACAGTTTGCACGGATGCCTTGAAGCAAGGGTTGGGGGTTGTGCTAATGCAAGATGGAGGAGTGATAGCTTATGCATCAAGGAAGTTGAAGAAACATGAAGAGATATACGCGACTCATGATTTAGAGTTGGCAACTGTAATGCTATCTCTGAAAATTTGGAGGCACTATCTGGTGGGGCGAAACTTTGAGCTCAAAACGGACCATCAAAGTTTAAAACATCTCTTCACTCAAAGAGATCTGAATGCTAGGAAAAGGCGATGGAGTGAGTTTATGAGTGAGTACGATTTTGGTATTTTGTACATCAAGGGAAAGGAAAATGTGGTCGCAGATGCCTTGAGTAGG
>ML794020.1:385009-418556 GCA_009831015.1 Picea engelmannii
TTCAATCCACACATTCCTCTTACTTAAATTTCAAAACATAGAATTAAACTATGCTAACAACTCAACTCACATTCATTCATAAATGATCAAGACCTAGAAATAATTGACATCCTTCTATTAAACTTCAACTCAAAACCTGTTCTGCAATATGTAACACTGATTCACATACTGTGTTATGCTAACTCTCTACTACCTCCACCATCCTTTCCATGACTATTTAAACAATCTTAGTCGTGAAACACAAGGAGGTGAAATCTTTAGCAAATCAATCAATTGTCAAATTTATATATTCGGTTACATATTTTAAGCTTCATCCTCATGAAACGAAGTGTATGAGGATGGAGCAATAGACAAACTAGCTTAACATAACCTTTCTAGAGCTTTGATGATTCAACAAACATCCAACAATTATCTTTAGTACGATCTGGAGCTAAACTTGGTATATTCTGCTTTCTATATCGGTACTGGATTGTGACAAGTGAGATTCGGTAAATGGTACTGGATTCAAACAGTGCACAAGTGGTTGGTACTGGATCGTGATAGTCTGCAACCATTGGTACCGGATCATGACAGGTGAGATTCGGTACCGGATATGAATGGAAGGTGCACTTGGTACCGGATTCGAACAGTGGCAATCTAGTGCATAAGTACCAGATGGCTGAGCTGGTACAGAAAGGCTGGACTCATCTAGAGGTCAAAGGTTATACATGGCAAATTGAAACATTAGTACATGAAGCATTTAGTCTCCTACCTCAATAAACCACAAAAATGCATGAATTGATTATACTTTACCTTATGACCTCATCAATGGCTAATGATAGTGTTCTTTGTCATTTATCCAAGCTTAGGTAAGCCAAAAAGGTATAGATGAGGAGTATAATAGGGTAGCAGGGATGTCAATTTAGAGGCTCAACAGTATCCCTATGCCTCCTCATGTCTCATTGCAACCCGAGGTTCCTGAAAATGATGGATGGCAAGAGATTGTCCACCTGACAGTCTCCCAACATCGTGGATGGCCCAATTTGTCCTTGCCTGCTCCTCCACCTAACAACCAGATTGTCCAAGCTGCTCCCCACTCACTAGTGCAATCCTCCCATGCTAGTAAGAGATTGAAAACCGAGGCCCACCATGCCCTTGAAAAAGGGAAATCCACTGCTGGCCCTTCCTCACCCTCCAATGGCTCTAACAAATCCGTGTCTTCCCAGATGCATTTGAGGGACACGTGATCAGTGAGATTATGCCTAAGGGCTCAGCGCAACCAAAGCCAAATTAAGAAAAATCAAAGGGTGACAACAACAATCAAGGAAAGAGTGCATTGCAGAGTGGGAATTATGGCTTTTGAGTTTTTATTTTTATCTCTTTGTTATGACAGTTGACTTCAGGAAACTTTGGACAACATGTTCTATTTTTGGTTACATGAGTAATATTTTTTGAAAATAATTTCAAATGTCATGAGCTAAATTGTCAAATGTGAATAGGTGGATGGGAGACACAAGGAGGTGTGTTTACTTAACTAAATAGTTATGTTATGATTGTTATGAGCTAAAGGGAGTCACAAGGGGTCCCACCTACTAGTTATTATTTATTTATGACCTTTATTATGATTATCACTTTCCCCCCTAACTAAAGTTGGTTGAGTCTTTTAATTAACTTAACTAATGGGTTGGTTCAACTATTTCAACCAATTCTAAATAGTTTAAAAGCAAAAGGAAACATAGGAACAAAGGGAGGATAGAAGAAGAAGCATACTAATGTTTTCTCTTTGAGTTTATGTTGAGATAGTTCAGTTTTCATTCATTCATTTATTCATCACAAGACTAATTCTCTTTTATGATAGCAGGGTCTTATTGTAAAAAAACAATATTCAGGTCTGAATCTCATCATTCAGACACTTTTTTTTCAGAGGTGTTGATCTATCTTTGATAGTCTGTGTAGACTTGTCTATTTGTGAATTAGTTTTCATGAATGACAAATTCTATTGTGCAGAGTCGAGTGGGAAGCAATCTGTGGCAAGATGATCCAACTTTTAGAGTTTGGTTTTGGTTTTCTATCAGAGGTCCTTTTGTATGTTCCATCGAGGATGTCTAAGTTTGACTTTAATCCAAAATTTCTGCATGAGATTTTGTAAAGAAAATGACTCTTTGGTGAATTTGAATGAAATAAAGGATTTCTTTATGTATCATTTGTCTTGATTATCATCTTGGTTACTTTAATTCTATCTTAACATTTATTTCAACAACTAATATGTTTAGAAAATTATATAAAAAGTAAATTTCCAGCAAGCTTTTTATTGAAAAAAGACTAGCCTAAGCACTCGTAATTAATACTTGTGAGTTAGGATGTTAGTTTTTGTTGGCTATAAACATAGGGTGATATTCCTTTCTACTTTGATTTAGCCAAGAAAGGCCTGAAAATGCTTGAGTAAGATCATTTCATATCTTTTCCTTAACACCCTGTACATGGGATGAGAGTCTCCCATATGTCCAACACAGTTACAATAGGGCTCTCCATTTTTCCACCAACCATAGCCCATTTCAGGTGGGTCTGGGATTCCAACCCTTGGGACCCATTGATGTTGCACTCCCTCTTGCCATCGCACATACATACTCTTCCCCTGATCATTCTGCGGTCGAAAAAGCCACCTGATTCATTGAGCAGATTCAACACATCCGCCAACAGGTCTAGGATATTTTGAAAAAATCCAATGCTAAGTACAAGAAATGCCATGATAAACATAGGATACCACACCAGTTTTAGGTTGGCGACAAAATCTGGTTACATTTGCAGAAGGAGAATCTCACCGAGCCCCATGAAAAGCTTCGACCACTTCGTTATGGGCCTTACACTATCATCAAGGTTGTGGGTAGCAATGCTTTTGAGCTCAACACTCCACCCTTCCTTGGTCTGCATCCAATATTCAATGTGGACCTCCTTTGGCCATATTTTCCACCATTATTGGACACCTCTGAGATCGCCGAACAACTGAAACCAACATATCTCAACCCTAACTACATGGAACAAGCATCCACCGATTAGATAGTGGACACACAGGTCAAGGGCACTTGCCAACAACAGATCCAGCTTTATTGGGTTGTCAAGGTAGGGGAACTCCTACACCAAGGCAAGTGGCTCACCCAAGGCCAAATCCAATAGAAGTTTCCTCATCTTATGGGGGAACTCAACGCAATGGAGACCATTTCTTCCTAAGGGGGGAGGATTGATCCAAATGGATATTGGTGGCCACCCACCTATTCCAACTGGCTCCTCGTGTCCATTTTTTTTCAACACATCTTCTTGTATTGCTTTATAATTGTGAGTTCTACACTTCTGGGGTTGTCTGAAGCCTCACACATTCTCCATGTGGACACGAGTGGCCTCTCGCCTAATCCAGCTGGCCTATTTTGTATGTTTCATGTCAGCACATCTTGTTGTACTTTCAGGGTTGTTTTGAGGCCCTAAACATTGTTTTTTTTACTCACCACAATTAGATTGTAGACGGAGGAAGATTATAATGAAGAAATGTGTATGTCTCTGAAAGACCTTTCCAATGGGCTATCACGCGCAGAAAACAGAGTTCGTATGCAAAATTTATGACCCTAGGAAGTTGAGGTACCAAATTACACCAACTTACCCATAGGGTCCACATGACTTTTGGCGTTTCACCTTCTAGGGTTAGGTTTTTGGATGTCTAGGGTTTTGGAATTCATGAGTAATGTGAAAAGGGCCTATGGAGCCTCATTGTAATCCATTCTGCTCATACGGATGCATGTAGAAGCCACATCTCTTCTTAGAGATAGCTACCACAGTTCGAGCAAGTTTCAGTTCTGCAGTTTTACAGTTTTAGCCTATTTCATTATTTAATAGAAGATATTCTTCACTGAATATTTGTGTTATTCTTCCTATATCTATGTTTATGGTATTCAGTTTGTAATCAGTTTGTTCCACTCCTAAATCCGGATCGCTTAGTCTTAGGACTGAGGCCATATTGACACATGTGTAAATGTAAACAAGTAGCCACTGAGTGATATTATTTAAAACTAATGTGTTTGATAAAAAATAAAGCTTCTTGTGAAGCTTGGTATAGAGGTGGGAAATTCGTCTACATGAACATAAGGCACATGTGGGTAGACAATTTTTATGCTATGCGAGCCTATGAAAGTGGGAATTTCTCCTCTGCAAGAGCTTGAAAATTTTCATGGGAGTGAAGGAACGTGGATGAGATTCAAAACATTTTCCTAGATATTTACATGATATCCAAGTCCAACTGTTAGTGCAGGTGGTATTCATTAAGTGGACTATGAAAGCTTAGGTTTCAGTCCCTAAGAAATGAACCACCAAAGTCAACATCATCTAGCCAAGTCATGAAAGGGAGAAAAAAAAGGTGATGTGCTAAGTTATAGAAGCCACATGTAGGTGGAAATTTGTAGAGGAGGTGTGCCTTAATCAAGGCACATATGCCATAATTTATCTCACCTTTTGTTTAATCAAAAGTTGGCCACTATGTTGAGTCAATCTATGCTTGTCTTAATTTTAGGCTATGCTTAGTATATTCCATTATATATCAATGGTAGCTAGAGGAGAGACAACCTTCAATGGACAATGAGGATGGCTTTGTAAGACCGTTTCATGACTCGTACATTTGGGTTGCGTGGGTTTGCACAATCAAGGTTATCATAGCGGTCTCTTCTAATATTTCTTGATTTTGTTAGGGTTTCAAGATTTCTTCTTCTCATTCTTGTTTTAAGATTTGTTTTCTTTCCATTTTGCAAGTAGCAAGGGCCATTGAGAGTGTCCTACCTATTTTAAATGATTGTCCTAAGGAAGAGGGAAGAGATGCAATCCCAAAGATCGATAATTTATTTCACAAAGAGCTATGGTATGGATATTTTTTTGATCATTTTTTCAAACCCACTAAAGTCAAGGATTTTTAATTTCTAAGAATCAATATTTTGCTCTATGAAGGAAAATCTGATGCATAACAAAAGAGTTGAGAGTCATAGGTGATAGCCATGATAATGATAAATATAAAGCCATTGGTTTACCCAACAATGCACATGGACAATGCACATGGAAGGGGCAAAGACAAGAGAATAAAGAAGACTTAAAAAAAAGTAAGATCAAATCTATTTTCCTTCTCTATTAGAAGCATGCAAATGTGATGTTTAATAAATGTGTGTTTGTTTAAGTTGCAAGCAGAGACCTCAAAAATGTTTGTTAGTATATGGGCCTCTAATGCACCCAAAACTTATATATATATTCCCTACATATGCATGTTGTTAGAAGCAAAGTAAAAACCTTAAAAAAATGAAGCTAGCTAAGCTATTGTTGCTGCGATCGAGCAGGAGCTGGAGCCTTGGGAAGATGCAAGGACTGGATGTCATGAGATGGAAGCTCCCAAGAATGTTGGGCTTCTCGAAAACTTATTTTGTTGTGATAGAAGCACTTGAGCTTCTATAACACTATCTGCAATTTTGCAAGGTAAAATTTATTAAAATCCCACAGAAATTCTCCATGATTTACAAGAATGAGTGTAAATCCTTCTGGGCTCTTTGATTTTTTTNAACTTATTTTGTTGTGATAGAAGCACTTGAGCTTCTATAACACTATCTGCAATTTTGCAAGGTAAAATTTATTAAAATCCCACAGAAATTCTCCATGATTTACAAGAATGAGTGTAAATCCTTCTGGGCTCTTTGATTTTTTTAAAAGCAAGTTTCAAATGTGTGACCCTTCATATGGCATTTAAGTTTTTTAATTAGTTTTTTACAAGTATTTATAATTATAAAATCAATTGAGTTTAGTATGAATGGTTAAGGGAAATAATTGCTATCCTCCCCACCCTAATTTAATTTCCATAAACGATATAATGGAAACTTGTTTTTTGGTAATATGATTTTTTTCATAAATTTAAATATGAGGAAAAGTTGTCTTATAAAAAGTAAAAAAAATAAGTATTTATAATTAAAAAAATTGTAAAATAAAACAAAACAAATCTTTGTTGGGAATATGAATTTCTTCATAATTTTAAATATGTTCTAAAAAAGCATGTCCCAATTATGATGTTTCAAGTGTATACCAGTTATAACTAAAATGTAATATATCAATCAAACAAGGTTGGAATCCTAGAACAACAACTCTAATGAACCAATAGTAATATCCAATGTTCCAACAAGACTCTGGGACGGGGGGACGTGGGTGCGGGGAGACACACAATGGGGACGTGTGGAAGTACCCCCAAATTTTAGGGATTTTTGGGAAATGGGGGACGGGGGGACATCACATATATAGTATAAAAAATATAAAAAATAAAATTTTAAAAATAAAAATAATAATGATAATATGATAAATCTCAACAATAACATAAATTAATTTTATATATATTTGTTTTTAATTTTTTTTTTTTAAATTTAATTTTTTCTTTTTTAAGTCTTATTGGGATTTTGTTTTTGGGGGGGGACTTCTAGGAGTCCCCCTTTTTTGGGGGGGGGACGTCCAGGAGTCCCCTTTTTGGGGAGTCTCGTCCCCCACCTTGGGGAGTCGCGTCCCCCCAAGTCCCCCCACGTCTCCCCAAAAAGAGGACGTGGGGAAACGTCCCCCCTGGAGTTCCCCGTCCCGGGGACGTGGGGGACGCGTCCCCATGGAACATTAGTAATATCCCAATGATTCAAAGTCCACTAGTAATGTAGGTGGAGCTTTTGGGCACAAGAGAGGAAAAACATACCACAAATATGGAGTTTTGTGATGCAGAGGAGATGGGAACATAGACATCAAATGGAGTTCAATAATCAAGCATTGATTTAGAGGAGCGAATTACTTGTAAATTCTTGTGAATGCACACTATTTTAATGAAGTCTGATGTACAAGACACTGCTCTTGTTTGATTGAATGAGAATATTTGTGGTATGATTGAGAGAGGTAACAAATTCATGGTCTTTGTTGCAGACATAAGATTGGATTCACACTATTTTTGCTTCATGTACTTATCTCAGTAAATTATAAACATAAAAACAAATAGGAATCAAATTTTGTAGACATCATTTAAACATTGAGTTTTATGATTCTTTAGGATTAGATTATGAAATTCTTTTGAAACAGAAGGGAAGCATCTGGATAATGGCAGTTCATAAATATTATCATCTCATTCTTTCCACTCATGTATTAAATATGTGTTATATTATTTGTAGTGTGTTTCCACGAATACATTGTCGATTGTCTTTGGTGTTTTGATGCTAGAGAGCATAGTTTTTTCTCTATGGATCAAAGTATGGAATCCTAAAGGAGAAAAACTGAATTACAACAGTATAATGTTGAACTATATTCATAAAATGAAACATTTCATCAAAAATTGTGAAAGTGCCAGCATTAACATCATAAACATTGTAATTTGAGTTTAGAAAACCTTCAGGCACACACTATGATTTGGTCTTGGGTGGTAATTTCACTTGAATACAAATGTGCAACACCCTGTTGCAAGCAATAAAGAATGTGAAACTTTGGGAAGCAAAGTATTTAAGTTATCATCTTTTGTAGTAGGATGTATTTAAGTTATCATCTTTTGTAATAGATGGGAGATAGTGCTAAAACTTTGGGAAGCAAAGTATTTAAGTTATCATCTTTTGTAGTAGGATGTATTTAAGTTATCATCTTTTGTAATAGATGGGAGATAGTGCTAGATAAGATTTTGAAAAGATGGCATATAATGCACCATCACAAAAACATTTTGAACCTTGGTTTTTTAATTTCCAAATGATTTCTAAAATTACAATTTATAAAGATTTTTAGCAATCTAAATAGCTGGCATCAAATAAAAATCATCAAAAATAAAAATCTTTTAAAAAATGTCACAAGCATGGAAAATATCATCAAATCCATGATGAGATGGGGCTTAAGATTTTCTTTTGAAAAATAGAAAAGGTGAAATTTTTTGTCAAAAACATGATGTTTTTAAAAAATGTCACAAGCATGGAAAATATCATCAAATCCAAAATATCATCAAATCCATGATGAGATGGGGCTCAAGATTTTCTTTTGAAAAATAGAAAAGGTGAAAGTTTTTGTCAAAAGCATGATGAGATTGGGATTGCATGTCAAAGGTGAAAATTTTGTCAAAATCAAGATTGGGATTTNAAAATATCATCAAATCCATGATGAGATGGGGCTCAAGATTTTCTTTTGAAAAATAGAAAAGGTGAAAGTTTTTGTCAAAAGCATGATGAGATTGGGATTGCATGTCAAAGGTGAAAATTTTGTCAAAATCAAGATTGGGATTTTTCTTTTAAAAAATGGTTATTCTCTTAGTTAAATCAAATAATATTAAATATTAAATTCTTTCATTACAACTATTAATTAAATTGAAAAATGGAAAACTATTCAATATAAGTTATTTAATCATTTTAATATTGAGTTTAGTCAATTTCGATTAACACTACACTTTTTTGGCCTCTTTAGACTCACTCAATTCATACTCTCAAAAAGCGCTTGAAGTGAAATTCATTTGGTTTATTAGAAATCTATTTAAACTTTATATTGAGTTTAGTGAATTTCAATTAATATTTAATAGTTTATTTGGATCTTTAGGCTCACTTTTTAAATATGAGCTTTCTAAATATGAAATTAATTTGGTTAATCTATTTAAACTTTATATTGAGTTTAGTCAATTTCAATTAATACTTAATACCTTATTTGGATCTTTAGACTCACTTTATAAATATGAGATTTGAATTGATCCTAAGCTATTCTACATATGAATCATTAATTAATATGTTTTAAAAATGATTTTGAAGACAGATATAAGATTTGGATTGATTTTAAGGTAGACTAAAATTTTATTATCAATTTTGATATATGTAATTCACAAACTATATTACCTTATTTTTAATTAGTGTACCTTATTTTTAATTAAGGTACCTTATTGTACCTTATCTTGACACGTATCTTTTAGTAGATTGAACTACCCTACCTATCCTAACCAACCATAGAACAACTTAACATATCACACCTTTATTTTAACATGGCTTTTCAATAAATCATGATTGAATTATCTAAATGTAGTAAGTATAAACTTATTAACTAATAGTCTCTTAAATTTCAGAAGGAAGCATCTTAAATATCTAAATGTAGACACTATAAACTTATTAACTAATAGTCTCTTACATTTCATAACGAAGGATCTTATGGTTGATAGACCCCAATGATATAACACAATTTTTCATTATCAATCTGTTGTGCCAGGCATCAACACCTTATTAACTAATAGTCTCTTAAATTTCAGAAGGAAGCATCTTAAATATCTAAATGTAGACACTATAAACTTATTAACTAATAGTCTCTTACATTTCATAACGAAGGATCTTATGGTTGATAGACCCCAATGATATAACACAATTTTTCATTATCAATCTGTTGTGCCAGGCATCAACACCTTCCCTTTTTCTTGGATCCTTAATTGGAAAGCCAATTTTTTTTCAAGAAAATGGGAGTCCTCCTTTTTTGTATGAGAGCTTCGTGTTGGGTTGTTATATTCTTTGTAGTGAAAGTCTAGTCAAGGTGAATCAACTAACGATTGAAGTTCGAGGTGGATCGATAACAAGTCGAAGGTTGAGGAAGTCTACCGGATAAAGTCGAAGTCGAAGATATCGACGCTAAGTCAACTAACAAGACGTTGAAGTGCGGGTGTGAGATGACCGACTAGAGACCGAATGAAGGACCAACTGGTAGTCCATTAGGAACTCAACTTGGATTCGACTATAACAGAATCCAAGGATTTGTAGCCAATGATATGCATGGATCTGTAACTGTTTTTTGATGCCAATCTTTAGGTTTTTTCCTGTTGTAAAGTCTATAAAGAGGCATGTTGTAACATTGTAAAGGGTAATTGTAGAATTCACTTATGCAGGTTAATGCATGTGTAGTTGTAGGTTGTTGGTCATGAATATGTAAGCCGAATTGGCTACATGGTTGTTCTTGCACATACAAGAGGTTATGATGTCAATTGTGTCTTAGGTGTGGACTAAGGTTAGACATGTAACCTTTTATTCAGATTGAATAAGACAAAAAGAGAGAAGAGCGATCAAAGGAATGATGGTTTTTCCCAGTTAAGGGTTCCAGGGTAAAATCTCGGTGTATTGTGTGATTGCTTGTGTCATTTACATTCTTGATTAAATTCTTCTTCTCTTCTGCTAGGATTACTGTGGAAGTGTCTTTCATATCTTAACATGTGGTATCAGAGCTTAGGTCTTCCTTGACAAGTGAGTTATCAAAGCGGTGTTATGCTTTGGCGAGTATATCAGATATTGATTTTCCAATCTTGAATATGAGAACTAAATCCTAGGTATAATAAGAGTCGTAACTCATAAATTGTGTTAAAAAATGTGGTAAAGAATGGCAAGCAGTTCCAAAATAGAGATATAAAAATTCAATGGCCAGAATTTTTAGCTTTGGAAGATTAAAATGGAAGATCTTCCTATAGATCGAGATCAATGGACAACAGTCTGTCTAGGTACCCATCCGACAGGCATGTCGATGGAAGAATGGGAGAAACTCAAAAGAAGAGCAAGAAGTAGAATTCGGATTTGTCTTGCAGATTCAGTGTTGCTGAATGTCTCAGGTGAACATTCAGCCAAGAAACTGTGGGAAAATATGGGAATCTTATACTAGTCGAAATATCTAGTAAATAAGTTGTTTCTCAGAAAGAAACTATATCTTCTGAGGACGAGTGATGGCAGTTCGGTGACTGAGCATTTAAATGCATTTAATATCGTGTTAAGCCATTTATCGTCTATGGATATTAAGATCATTGGTGAGGAGAAATGTATCAACCTATTATTTTCTTTTCTAGACTCCTCAGATAGCTTAGTCATGGATATTGGGGGTAATGCAACCACACTAGCGCTAGATGACGTGGTTGCTTCTCTATTGTCAGAAGAAATGAGAAGGAAGAACATGGAAGGATCGACCAATATCCTCTGGTAGTGAGAGGTCGACCGATAGATAGAGATAAAGGTAGATTCTATAGTAGAAAGTTCAAGTCCAAGGGTAGATCTAAATCCCCGATTCAGTCGACACGAAGATGTTGGAAATGCGGTAAAGCTGGGAATCATAAAAAGGAATGTAATTTGAAGGCAACAGAAGTTAGTGATGGATCCGATGAGAAGTCAACTGACATAATGATGACCTCAGACAAGGGAGGTGATGTGTACCTGGCATCGACCAATACATAGTCAGATCAAGATGTTTGGTTGATAGAATCAGGAGCAACCTATCATATGAAACCACATAAAGAATGGTTTTGTGAATATGAACGATATGATGGGGGTGATATGTTCTTGGGGGACGAATCAAAAACCAAAATTTTCGAACGGGGAAGAGTCTGACTGACACTACAGGATGGGAGGAAAAGAACCCTTCCAGGTGTGCTACACATTCCAGGTTTGGAAAGAAACCCGCTATCTATCAGCAAGATGAGTGATGCAGGTGTGCATACTCTATTTCATAAGGATTCACGCAAGATGATCATAGGTACGATGGTATTAATGAAATGAGTTCAGATTGGTACCCTGTACAATATGTTAGGGAATGTCGACTCGCCTAGATGCAACAACATCATTTCTCCTGAAATCGACTCAAATGGGACTCGAATTGACTTGATGTCGACACAACGTGACTCGACTTGAGCCAAGTTGATTCAAACTGACTCGATAATACATGATGAAATCGACTTGACCAATTTATGTCACGGGAGGATGGGACACATTGGAGAAAAAGACTTCGAGGTTATTAACTAATAGTCTCTTACATTTCATAATGAAGGATATTATTGTTGATAGACCCCAATGACACAACACAATTTTTCATTATCAATCTGTTGTGCCAGGCATCAACACCTTCCCTTTTTCTTGTATCCTTACTTGGAAAGCCAATTTGTTTTCAAGAAAATGGGACTCCTCCTTTTTTGTATGATATCTTTGTGTTGTGTTGTTATATTCTTTGCAGTGAAAGTCTAGTCAAGGTGAATCGACTGACGATCGAAGGTCGAGGTGGATGAACAACAAGTCGAAGGTTGAGGAAGTCGACTGGATAAAGTCGAAGTCGAAGATATCGATGGTAAGTCAACCAACAAGACGTCGAAGTGCGGTCGTGAGATGACCGAATAGATACCAGATGAAGGACCGACTGGTAGTCCACTAGTAACTCAAATTGGATTCGACTATAATAGAATCCAAGGATTTGCGGGATTTGTAGCCAATGATATGCATGGATCTGTAACCGTTTTTGCGTGCCAATATTTAGGTTTTTTCCTGTTGTAAAGACTATAAAGAGGCGTGTTGTAACACTATAAAGGGTAATTGTAGAATGCACTGATGCAGGTTAATGCATGTGTAATTGTAGGTTGTTGGTCATGCATATGTAAGCCGAATTGGCTACAGGTTTGTTCTTGCGTAAATAAGAGGGTATGATGTTAATTGTGTCTTAGGTGTGGACCAAGGTTAGACATGTAACCTTTTATTCAGATTGAATAAGACAAAAAGAGAGAAGAACGATCAAAGGAATGATGGTTTTTCCCAGTTAAGGGTTCCAGGGTAAAATCTCGGTGTATTGTGTGATTGCTTGTGTCATTTGCGTTCTTGACTAAATTCTTCTTTTCTTCTGCTAGGATTAGTGTGGAAGTGTCTTTCATATCTTAACATGTGGTATCGGAGCTTAGGTATTCCTTGACAAGTGAGTTATCAAAGCAGTGTTATGCTTTGGCGAGTATATCAGATCCTGATTTTCCAATCTTGAATCTGAGAACTAAATCCTAGGTACAATATGAGTCGTAAGTCATAAATTGTGTTAAAAAACGTGGTAAACAATGGCGAGCAGTTCCAGAATAGAGATATAAAAATTCAATGGCCAAAATTTTGAGCTTTGGAAGCTTAAAATGGAATATCTTCCCGTAGATCGAGAACAATGGACAATGGTCTGTCCAGGTACCTAGTCGACAGGCATGCCGACAAAATAATGGGAGAAACTCAAAAGAAGAGAAAGAAGTACAATTCATCTTTGTCTTGCAGATTCAGTGCTGCTGAATGTCTCAGGTGAAGATTCGGCCAAGAAACTGTGGGACAATATGGGAAGCTTATACTAGTCAAAATCTCTGTTATATAAGTTGTTTCTTAGAAAGAAACTGTATCTTCTGAGGATGAATGATGGAAGTTCGGTGACTGAGCATTTAAATGCATTTAATACCGTGTTAAGCCATTTATCGTTTGTGAATATTAAGATCACCAATGAGGAGAAATGTATCAACCTATTATTTTCTTTTCCAAACTCCTCAAATAGCTTAGTCATGGATATTGGGAGTAATGCAACCACACTAGTGCTAAATGATGTGGTTGCTTCTCTGTTGTTAGAAGAAATGAGAAGGAAGAACATGGAAGGATTGACCAAAGATCCTCTGGTAGTGAGAGGTCGACCGATAGATAGATATAAAGGTAGATTCTCCAGTAGAAAGTTCAAGTCCAAGGGTAGATCTAAATCCCCGATTCAGTCGATGCGAAGATGCTGGAAATGTAGTAAAACTGGGAATTATAAAAAGGAATGTAAGTCGAAGGCAAAAGAAGTCAGTGATGAATCCGATGAGAAGTCGATTGAAAGAAAGACGACCTCATACAAGGGAGGTGATGTGTACCTGGTGTCAACCAATACATAGTCATATCAAGATGATTGGTTGATCGACCTAGGAGCATCCTATCATATGAAACCACATAAAGAATGGTTTTGTGAATATGAACGATATGATGGGGGTGACATTTTCTTGGGGGACGACTCAAAAACCAAAATTTCCGAATGGGGAAGGGTCTGAATGACACTACAGGATGGGAGGAAAAGAACCCTTCCAGGTGTGCTACACATTCCAGGTTTGGAAAGAAACCTGCTATCTGTTAGCAAGATGAGTGATGCAGGCGTGCATACTCTATTTCATAAGGATTCATGCAATATGGTCATAGGTATGATGGTATTAGTGAAAGGAGTTCATATTGGTACCCTGTACAAGCTATTAGGGATTTTCAACTCCCTTGGATGCAACAACATCATTTATCCTGAAATCGACTCAACTAGGACCCAACTCGACTTGATGTCGACACAACTTGACTTGACTTGACCCAAGTCGATTCAAACTGACTCGATAAGACATGATGAAATCGACTCGACTAGGTTATGGCATGAGAGGATGGGACACATTGGAGAAACATGACTTCGAGCTATGAAAAGAAAAGGTATGGTCGAATGATTCCCTAAATGTGGTTTAGAAGTCGACTTTTGTGAACATTGCATATATGGAAAACAAAGTTGCGTGAGGTTCCCATCTAGAGTGACATAGGAAAATGGGATTCTAAAACTGGTTCATAGAGATGTGTTTGGCCCGATTACAGTTCCTTCACTTGGTGGATCGCTATATTATGTCTCCTTCATAGGTGACTTTTCCAGAAAGACATGGATATATTTCCTAAGGAAGAAATCAAAGGTTTTCGAGAGATTTAAGGAGTTTAAAGCTCTTGTGGAAAACCAAACAAAAAATAGGATTAAAGTGTTGAGGATTGACAATGGTGGTGAATTTTGTAGAAATGAATTTGATCAGTTCTATAAGCAGTGTGGCATAACATGCCAAAATACCACACCATATACCTCACAAAAAAATGGAGTTGTTGAGAGAATGAACATAACGTTGATGGATAAGGCAAGGAACATGCTCAGTGGTGCTGGGCTCACACACGAATTCTGGGTGGAGGCAATTGATATTGCAAGATATCTGGTGAATATGTCTCCTTATTTGGCACTAGTTGACACAAATCCAAATTAAGTATGGTCTGGTAAGAATCCTTCAGTGGAACATCTCAAAGTATTTGGCTATGATGCATTTGTGCATGTTCCCAAGGAAAAGAGGAGCAAGATGGACAAGAAGGAAGCCACATGTATTTTCATCAGATGTAAAGAAGGAATGAAAGGATATAAGCTCTGGGATCTTGCATCAAGGAGAACATTGTATAGTCGAGATGTGGTATTCAGAGAAGTCAGAGGTAAGTCCGATATTGAAGAAGTTGTTCAAATCGAGAATAATCCTAAGATGATGTGGTTTGAAATGAGGAACGAAGAAGATGATTCAAATGAATCAAATTAATCTGAGGAAGAGGTGGAACAACAAACTTTGGTGGTAAGGATGTCAGAAAGAGTAAGAAAACCAGTCGAAAGGTATAGTTCGTCTGAATTTCATTCTGCATTTGAGCTAACTGCCATCAACAATGAGCCAAAGTTGGTCAATGAGGTAGTCGACTCAGTAGAATATAAAATCTGGAAGGACACCATGGTTGAAGAGATGGAATCCTTGTATAAGAATGAGACATGGGATTTAGTCAAGTTACCTTGTGGAAGAAAGCATGTTGGTAGCAAGTGGGTGTTCAAGAAGATTATGAATGCCGCAGGACAAGGTGAGAAGTTCAAATATCAACTGGTAGAGAAAGGTTATTCCCATGTTGAGGGAGTCAACCTCAGTGATATTTTTTACTTTGGTGCAAAACTAAATTCCATTAGATTACTAATGTATCTGGCTGCAACATTCAATCTAGAGATAAAACATATGTATGTGACGACAACGTTCCTGCGTGGGGACCTGGAAGAAGAAATCTATGGACACAATAAAGGAGGTGAAGAAGCATCTATCCTCCAAATTCAACATGAAGGATCTCAGTGCAACTAACTTCATTCTGGGAATGGAGATTAAGAGAGATCGAGCCGAAAGAAATATCTGGTTGAATCAAACAAAGTATATTGAAACAATTCTGAAGCGATTCAACATGCAGTATTGCAAATTGGTGAAGGTGCCAATTTCTGCGGGAGAAAGTCTTACTGCTGAACAATGTCCAAAGACACAAGAAGAAATAAAGGACATGGTAAGTGTTCCCTATGTAATTGTTGTTGGGAGTCTAATGTATGCGATGGTCTGCACTTGACCAAACATTACCCATGCAGTGGGAGTGTTGATCAGGTACATGTCGACACTTGGAAAGGAGCATTGGAAAACTGTCAAGAGAGTATTCATTTATGTGTGTGGCACAAAGGACTATGCTATATGCTACTGAGGAAAACCTGGAGGTGACTGTGGTAAAGTAGATGTACATGGATTTATCGAAACCGACTAGGTTGGAGATCTGGATCGACGGAGGTCGACCAACGAATATGTCTTCAAGATCTTCGGTGGAGCAATAATATGGAAGAGTAAGCGACATGCGGTTGTAGCCTTGTCAACAATAGAAGCTAAATACATGGCAACCACTCATGGAAGCAAAGAAGCGGTATGAATTCAAAGGTTTTGTTCAGGAATCGAGTTTGAGTAGAGAGCTATGAAGGTAATTTGCGACAATCAAAGCACAATATTTCTGGCAAAGCACCCTACTTATCATTCAAAGACTAAGCACATTTATGTACAATACCATTTCATGAGAGATATGGTGGAAAGTAACAAGGTGCTACTAGAGAAAGTAGACATGTTGGAAAACATAGTAGACTTGTTGACCAAGTCCTTGAGTGTTGTGAAGTTCTCTTGGTGCAGAGAGGCAATGGGCATTGCTGCCTTGGGTCTGTGAATGAAAGTTCAAGAATCTCCCGTTTTAACAAATAAGAAAACAAGTGGGAGAATGTTGGGTTGTTATATTCTTTGCAGTGAAATTCTATTCTAGGTGAATCGATTGATGGTCAAAGGTTGAGGTGGATCGAAAACAAGTTGAAGGTCGAGGAAGTCGACAGGGTAAAGTTGAATACGAAGATATCAAAGGTAATTCAACCAACAAGAGTTCTAAGTGTGGGCATGAGACGACTGACTAGAGACCGAATGAAGGACCGACTGGTAGTCGATTGCTAACCTGACTTGGAGTCGACTGTAACAGAATCCTAGTATTTGCGAGATTTGTAGCCAATGATATGCATGGATCTGTAACCGTTTTTGGGTTCCAATATTTAGGGTTTTTCCTATTGTAAAGACTATAAATAGGTGTTTTGTAACACTGTAAAGGGTAATCATATAATGCACTTATGCAGGTTAATCATGTGTAATTATAGGTTGTTGGTCATGCATATGTAAGCCGAATTTTCTACAAGGTTGTTCTTACGCAGACAAGAGGGTATGATGTTGATTGTGTCTTAGGTGTGGACCAAATTTAGGCATGTAACCTTTTATTCAAATTGAATAAGACAACAAGAGAGCGGAACGCTCAAAGAAATGTTGGTTTTTCCCGATTAAGGGTTCCAAGGTAAAATCTCGGTGTACTGTGTGATTGCTTATGTCATTTGCGTTCTTGATTAAATTCTTCTTCTCTTATGCTAGGATTAGTGTGGAAGTGTCTTTCATTTCCTAACACTTCATTGACTTGAAAATTTTCCTCAAATTTGATCTATGATTATATATCTCTACTCAGGTCACTTTATTTTTTTATCCTGGTTTGGTTGAATTTTTGTTTTAATACTTGGACAAATATTTTAGAATCATTCTTTTGGTTATCAGATGAATTATTCTTAACTCCTCTGGTACATATTGGAGGAGTTCCAATTAATACCTCCGAAACGTCAGAGCATTTCCCTCGAAGTTCTCTAGTACACCAATGGAATTTCCCCGAAGTCTATCGAAACACACAATTGAAAAACCAACATGCTAATGCTAAGTCCTTTGAATCAACCAGAGGAACTCTTACGAACTCCTTTAGTTGAACTAGAGGAGTTCCTCGAAACTCCTCTGATGATTTAAGGGACCGATGTACTTCGTGTCAACTCCTTTGAAATGCAAAAATTCTAGACTTCCCGTTATTTTCTCAAGTGCATACCAGAGGTCTTTCCACCACCTCCTCCAATGTTACCAAAGAACTTCCCACTAACTCATTCGATGCAATAATAACTCTCCAATGGACTTATGAATAATCTCTATGATAAACTAAAATGACGATCAAAGGATTTCGTATTAACACCTATGGTGCACACCGAAGGTTCTCCCACTAATACTTCCAATCACAACAGATTTTGCGTTTCCCCTATAAAAGGAACACTTCCCCCATCCTTTTCATCGTTTGTTTATCACCAAAGAGGAACAAGAGCACTAAGCAATTCTATTGATTATCTCACAAAAGTGTTCATCCTCTGACTAAATTACACCCTCCATGTGTTAATATTATCCAGGTAGGCCCTATCCTTCGCCTCGGTTGAACAACTCCACGAATTCCCTCACCTTGACGCTGCCTAACATCTATTTAGTTTTCTTGGCTTAAAGCCCCAACTTTCATGCACAAGGAATGAGATTCTCCCCAAGCTATCCGCTCGATGAGTTAATGCCAATCCACAGATTTGTTTGGAGTCCTCACCTCGACTCCGTTGCCACTGATCCCTAAATGTTTCCTTTTCGAAACTTTATCACCATTCGCCCATGTTTGCAACACTCAAGCCCTAATCCCTTTACTCGACCGAAAATCCATTCAAGACTTAGTCAATTTTGGGTGCATCTTTTTTGTATCGACGAAGTTTATAGGATTTCCTTCGGTATTGCACCAGAGGACTTAGCATGAACTTCGTCGATGCGATGATATTTCCACAAACCATTCCAATGATACCGACGAACTTTCCACGAAACTACTCCAGTTCCACCGATGAAATTTACACGAAATGCTCCAGCATACCAGAGGAGTTGTTATTAAAAACTCCAGTACACTACCAAAGAATTTGGTAACTCTCCCTCTGACTCGAATTGAAGAACTTCCTGCGAACTATCCCAACCATATTGACGGTTGTCCAAAAATATTGTCTAATTATAACCTTGCATTTCCATGCAGTTGAAATGATTTATGTCGATACAATCTCCCTTTACCGGAAGAGTTCCTACGAACTGTTTTGGTACATACCAGAGCAGTTCCTACAAAGTTCTCTATTAGGGACCAGATAAGTTCCCATTAACTTCTCCGACGTCAAGTTACACTCACTAGTGGCCTTTGTAAGAATCTCTTTGATCTAAAATGGTGGAGTAACCACCAAATCTATTTGGAGTACCACAAGGGAACTTGACATCTTTTGGCACCAGTTCACCTGATTTCTAACGAAAAACAATCCCTTTTCCTTAAACCTTCATCATGTCTCTGATCATCCTATCATCCTCCGATGATGATCTCCCTCCTAATATTAACACAAGTGATTCTTCAAGCATCTAGCACAATTTCACATGGGAAAGATTTGTCTTTAATGTTTATTCAAATGCTCATTTATTCTATGCTCAAAGGAACTGATATTGAATGTTTACTTTCACGTCATATTTACTAGTGGTTTTATGCTCTAATTATGGTAGTCTGTTTCCGATTCGGAAATGTCTCCACAAAATAAGATAACAAGAAAGGCACCTATCCCAGAGGCTTTTGGCAATGGAACTAGACAAGACAAAGATCCCGATTCCCGAGGGGCAGTGTATGATGACACATCATGAATCCTGTATAAAGGAGGAAAATCACTCAAATCGGGTGAAGTATTTCAAATGTTGAAAATATAGACATTCTTGGTAGAAGCTGACAACCAAGACAAACTCCAAATATTCAAGAACATTCAAAGATCAAGAGTACATAGGGTGGTAGCTCGCGCTGCAGTGCTCCCTTACATAGATTCAATTGCATGGATTCTCAAGCATGTGGACTTGGAAAACATATGCATACTCAATGTTAGGGGGGAGCCCATAGCGTCGTTCCAGGTAGTTGACCTAACAAAATACTATCACTTAAAGAAGGGAACCCAAAAGTTGGAGGAAGAACTCCTCAATGGGTTCAAGCAAAAATAAAAAGACATGTTCAATATTTGGCACAAGCCAGACAAATATTTCAAGCACATGCATTTTGATGAATATCCAACCACCACACTAAGAATGCCCTACCAATATATGGTGGCGATGTTGTGGAGAGTGTATGGGGAGCAAGACGCCTCTACATTTAATCTTTCCTTAATGCCGTTGATACACTATTGTGCAGATGAAAGGGGGTCTCATCACGAGCCAAAATTCTCATTTCCATGAAATGTTTGTGCATAACACTGTCACCTATGGTCATCAAGCCAGTGCAACGACCCTCAACTATTTCCTTGAAGTACAAGACCAAAACACCAAAACAAATAAAGCTAAGAGTAAAAAAAAATGAATGGGTTATGAAACAATTGCATTCATGACAAGGTGCAACTCGTTCTCTACAAAGGCACCCACATGTAATACTTTACATTTCCATGTTATCACATGCACCCCATGCCCAAATATTTACTCCATGCCACCTCAAACACTTACATGACTTGGACTAGATCCCACCTGGGAAACACCCCAAACTTAAGAGAGGTTAGCCCAATGGGACACCTTGAGACCTTCTCCAGACCTAACTTGTCAAATTGCATAATGTATTTGAGCATTTGTTTGGTTTAAGGGGGGTTTGATGCACATGTTTTGGTAATTTAATTATTGGATGTGATTTACATGCTATGATCCTCATGACTTATGAACCCTTGGAGGGTGTACTTGTTGTTGTTGTAGGACCTTTCCCGATGGACAGGTGCACATGCAGGAATGATTATATTGGACCTTCATAGGGCTCAAATCCCACCGATGGATTCTTAGATGCAAACCAAGGGGCATGACAAGGATTGAAAACTTGCACCGATAGAAAGAAGGATGTTTCCTTTGAAGGCACCTTGACAGAACTAGATCCAGGGGATCTTGCTCCTCCCACATGGTTGTTATCCCTTGGGGGCCCTGGACGTCATCATGGATACCCTAGGCATCATCCATAACTGGTATTGTTATCTTGGACGACATTTATGAGGAATTGACACATGTGGGGAGGGTTTCATGCTTTTGGAGGCCCAACGTTTCACCTTCCCTGCCCAGTGTTCCATACTTGGTGATCAACGTCACCCTAGGGGGGCATGAAGTCATCCCTAGAGTGATTCTTAGATGCAAATTAATTTTATTTTGTCTAGATTTAATTTGTGTAAAAACCTGGCTAGGTCGACCCAATAATTATGAATTGAAATTAATTTTAGGTTAAATTTTGTATAAATAAGCAGAAAGTGACATTTATTTTCATCACAACTTGTCCTTGGAGACAAGAGGTCTGAAACTTGCCCCATATTAGGGTTATTGGATGAAATTGTGAGTCACCACTCTTGTTTAAGGCTTGTATTTGCAACTTGGATCAATTTTTGGAGTTTTATGGTGATCTTGCATGATATACTCATGATTATTCTTGGTGCAAGTAAGTAGAATATGCATTTTGTCATCTATTGAATGGTTTAAGGTATGGTTTTATTTTCTCATACAAGATTATGAAATTTCATGGTGTATCTAATGCTTGAAGTAAGAAACTTAAGTTGCTTCTTTCTTACTTTTTATTTTCCAAGCTTTCACTAAACTGATCTAGTAACTAGTGAAACCCTAGAGCCCTAAATTGCTAGCACTATAAAGGTTTGCATTTGTTTATTGTTGCATAAGTTCTACTCCATATAAAGGGTAAGGAGAGAAAGGTGCTAGGGCCTAGAAGTGCCTACACCATAGCACTTTGTCTCTTAAGGTCAAAATCTAGGAGGACTTAAGTTTCTACTCCTCCTAGACTTTTTCCCTCTTAGACTTTTGTGTATCATCATTAATTTGCAACCTTAGAAGGAGCCACCCACATTGACTCCATTTACCCCTAAGAGGCACTAGTCTTCAACCCTTGTTTTTTGACAAGAATCATCAAACTTCAAACTCAATCTCTCTACCTGATACCCTACTAATGTAAACTAACTTGCTAACCTAGTATAGGAATACTAACCACTAAGTTGTTGATGTTATAATCACTTCTACAACCATCATTTTGCATCCTATCCAAACTTGTTTGACCACTTAAATCAATCCCAAAATTGTATAAGGAAAGGTAAAATCAACCAATACTAAATTTTGCATCAAATTTCCTTTCTAAATACTTTTCTGAAGATTTTACTACTGCTATCATTACTTTATTTTACTATTTCTACAATTATCATTGGCAGTCTATTAGAGTTTATTTTCTGATTGACATATATCTAGAAATTGTATTAGACGAGTGTTATCATTTCAATTATTCACAATATCTTTTTATATTGTCTATTCAAGTGCATTTTCTAGATGCTATTACATCTGACATTAATTAATTACTGCTGCTATATATTTATCACTTGCTTCATACATTGATTGGTAGCATTCATATCTATAAACTTGAAGTCTTGTTGAAACATTCATCATCACTTGTTTCTGCCATAACTTTTGTTGTTGTATTGGTAAAGGGAAGGTACACTTTATTTTCCTTTGCTTCATCCAATAAGACTTAAGTCTGTTTTGAGTGACCTAGAGAGAGGGGTGGTTAGCCTTATCTTTTCCCTTTCCTCAACTAACTAGGTCCTGGGATGTCTCCCTTGTAGTGAGGTTTTCCTCCTAAAGAGAAAGAGGTACCCTGTTGGGATGATAGTCATAGGGTTACCTCTGTGTTACGTCAATTTAAGCCTACTTGCTTTTAGGCTTTGGGAAAGTATATATTGCACGATAAAAATTTTGGCACTATTTCTGGGGAACATCGAGTCAATTTTCCTCGAACGACACTTTTTCGGTAAGAATTTATCCAAAGCCTTTACTTCACAAAGATTACCTGGCGACTCCACTGAGGGTGATTCCCTCTTTTCCTTTTGACGATACCTAGAAGGATTATTTGGCGACTCCACTAATGACAAAGCCAACCATGGATTCTCAGTGGGACCCAGGTAATTTAAAACTCTTAGATATGAGTGAAATTGCGGGTTACCCTCGAAAAATGCCTCTGAGGTATGAAAATTGGCTCCCTAGATTCACTGGTAATGATGGGGTTAGGGCCGAATATCACATGGATAGTTTTTAGGTTTCTTTCAACTCCACCCTATTAGTGATGATGCTGAAGATTTGGCAATGAAACGTTTCTCTTCCACTCTTCATGGAAATGCTAGGAAATGGTATGTTGATCTCCCTGATGCTAGCATCACTTCTATGGACCAATTAGAAGAAACCTTTCTCGAGAAATGGGGTATTAAATTAGAATATATCCACATGCTAATAAAAAGACTCGAGTACATGAAACAAACTAAGAATGAGATTTTCAAGGAATTCCATATCAGGTTTGAGAATTTGCTACAACAAATTCCTAGAAGCCATCGTGCTGAAGACAAGTACCTCGTTTACCTCTATACCAATCTACTCTTAGTACAATTAGGGTTTCTCCTCAGTGAAAAAGGGCCGAGAACAATCCAAGAATCTTATCACATGGCTATAAAAATCGAGGCAAATATCTCCTTGTTCAAGGGAGAACACCTCTTTACTCCAAAAATCAAATTTGATGACCCTAAAGATACCCCAGATACTCTTAGTCTGGAGAGATTAGTTTCCCTTGAGATCTTTGTTAGTAAATTCTATGAAAGAAGGGAACAAGTCATCAACCAACAAGAGGTTGAGGAGAGGGATCCTAATGAAGGTTTCCAATCCCATGAGGAAGAGCAACAATTTTCTCATGCTATTACCGAGGATAATGACGACCTGGTTGAAGAGCGAGAGCCTAAAGATATCAAACATGATGTTGAAGTATTAATGTGTGTTCCTCCATCTGATGAAGCCATTTGAGGTCCTATTCCTCCTATACAAAAAGAAGAGGATGAGGTTAGTCACTTTCCTTTTCAGGTTTTTGACGATACCATATTCTATGATTCAAAAGGTGAAGAAGAAAGGGAATCCTTGAACAAGCTAGACCCTTTGTATTATGAAGCTAAAGATGTAGGGGAAATTCATGAGGATGAAGCACTGATGCTTTCTTTTTCATTTGATGAATTCATCCAAGTATTCAACGCTCCTTCACAACAAGAAGTGAATACGGTAAGTTATTTCCCTTTCCAATATTTCGAAGATGCTTTATTTTGTGATTTGGAAAGTGAAGAACGGTTAGAGGATCCCTTAGATGTTTTAAGCCCTTCGTGTTATGATAAAGGTAATGACATGGTTGATAATATTGGTGAGTTCATACAAGTTGGGAGACGTAAATGGGATGTGGTTGGGTATGATGGGGATCCCATTTACGACATTGAGGGTGATTTTCAAATGTTTCCTTTACAACTATCATATGAGGTTACTACTAATTTTGACATTTGGCAACAAGCAGATGATGTAGTTGTGGATGTTTCCCAAGCACCCAAGGGTGACCTAGTTCTATGTTCTCTTGATTATTTTTGGTCATACCTTGAGGATTTTGATAAGTATTCCTTTGAGCACTTGGATTTATTCTATGAAGAAGATTATCAACCACAATTGTGCTCAAATCTTAATCAGGGTAAGGATGTTTCTTGCCTAAAGAAATATACTTGTGATAATGTTTTCTAACTCCCTTCGATTAATTTACCTCGTTATGTCACTAAGGATGCATTTGGGAAACATGTCCCTTTTCCCAAGTTTTATCTAGGGAAGACCCTTCTTTTATAATTCAATGGTAGGTTGAATACCTTAAGAAGATGTTTTTTATCTCATCCTTTCAGCTTTCCCCTACAAAATTTCCAATCATCCTCTAGGTTCTTTCTAGTCCCTTCCTAGACCTCAGGATGTGATCATGTCCAAGGTAACCAACCTTCAAAATCTTTGAGTCAATCTTTTGAGCCTTTGATTTTTCACAATCCCTTACTAATATGGACTCAACACTTTCCTAGAAGTGTAACTTGGCATAATTTTGTCCCTCCCTCCCGCCTCCATGAGCTAGATTTTACGATTTCCTATGATATGATGTATGCTCTAACTCATGTTATTTTTGTTCTTGACTTGTTATTGTTTTTGTTTATGATGAAGCACATAGGCAGGTATTATGAAGTATTTCTAAGATGGTTTCACTGGTTATATGACTACACCTAGAATTCAACCAACATGTAAGTAGAGGTAGGTAGGCATTTGCATCCATTGTATATACCATTTTCATATCATGTTATCATAGTTGTAGTTGAATTTTCATATTGTCTTGATTCATTATGTATATATGTATGCCCATAATCATATGTTAGACTAGAGATGCTTTTTATCATATATGGACAAGGGGGATATCACCTCCCTAGGGATTACTAATATCGTTTGTTGAGGTTTAGCAGGAACATGTCATACTAGAGGTGTCGAGGTTCTCATGTGCTCTACGATGAGCACATGTCCCCGAGTTGGAGCCAGATGTTATCACCTAGCCTAGGGATAACTAAGTACATCACATCTCTAGGCCCACCGGTCCTAGACATGGAGTACCGAGAGCCAACCGACTTGAAAATGGTCCCATAGGGTCCATATTTTATTCATTTCATTCCACTTATCACCAACAATAATACCCATCACACTAGCCTGGTCCTGAAGTAGCGATGAGTCTTGCTCCATGAGGTAATGAGTCCAGGTATCATGGTATGTATCACTTTGATTTTTGAAGCACTTGAATATGTTGTATTGAATCCTTCTTCAATTTCATGATGTTTTCTTGGACCTTATTCTCTTTGCCTCGTTCATACCTGGAAGGGTGACATGGTTCCCTAGTAAGTTGATTTCCCTTTAGGATGGGTTACTACTAGGTGGATCTATGAAAAGTCATCATTCATTCCCTCCATACTTACCACTTTCCATATTTATTCCTTTCATATCCCCTATCCTTGTTTGGGCATTGGGATTGGATACACTAGGAAGGTTTGTAACTTACCTCATGGGAAGAAGGGTTTAAAGGCCCATAGGGTAAAAGTACCAGGAAAGAGTCAAAATCCAATGTTGAAACCTTCGATATGATTCACCCAGGGATCCCTGAGAAAGCACTGAAAATATTCTTAGTAAGAATAGGGGATCCATAAGATAACATAAACGCTTGAGGTACCACTTGATGGATATGAGGTCTCATCACAAGCTGACCTATTATGATCATGGGGATGTAGCAATATGATACTACCACCTATATGGTCACCAAGCCAGGGTAGTGGTTCTTGGTGGCATAGACAAAAGAAAGGGGGTCTCATCACGAGACAAACTTCTAATTTCCATGAAATGTTTCTGGGTAACACGGTCACCTATGGTCATCAGGCCAGGATAGTGGCCCTCAACTATTTCCTTGAAGCACAAGAGAAAAATACCAAAATAAATAAAGCTAAGAGTAAAATGAAATGAATGGGTTAGGAAACAATTACATTCATGACAAGGTGCAGCTCGCCCTCTACAAAGGAACCCAAATGTAAGACTTTACATTTCCTTGTTATCACATGCACCCCATGCCCAAATATTTAACCCATTTCACCTCAAACACTTACATGACTTGGACTATATATCACCTGGGAAACACCCCAAACTTAAGAGAGGTTAGCCCAATGGGACACCCTGAGACCTTCTCTAGACCTAACTTGTCAAATTGTGTAACTTATTTGATCATTTGTTTGGGTTAAGGGGGGTTTGATGCACATGTTTGGGTAATTTAATTATTGGATGTGATTTACATGCTATGATCCATGTGACTTATGAACCCCTGGAGGGCGTACTTGTTGTTGCAGGACCTTTCTCGATGGACAGGTGCACATGAGGGAATGATTCTGATCAGACCTTCATAGGGATCAAAGCCCATCGATGGATGCTGAGACCCCAACCAAGGGGCATGACAGGGATTGAAAACTTGCACCAGGAGAAAAAAGGATGTTTCCTTTGGAGGCACCCTAATAGACCTAGATCCATGTGATCTTTCTCCTCTCACATGGAAATTGTCACTTGAGGGCCCTAGAAGTCATCATGGATACCCTAGACATCATCCATAACTGGTCTTGTTATCTTGGACGACATTTATGAGGCATTGACACATGTGTGAAGGGTTTCAAGCCTTTGGAGGCCCAACGTTTCACCTTCTCTGCCCAATGTTCCATACTTGGGGCTCAACGTCACCCTAGAGGGGCATGATGTCACCCCTGTAGTGATTCTTAGATGCAAATTAATTTATTTTGTCTAGATTTAATTTGTGTAAAAAACTGGCTAGGTCCCGAGTAATTATGAACATAAATTAATTTTAAGTTAAATTTTGTATAAATAAGCAAAAAGTGACATTCATTTTCATAACAACTTGTCCTTGGAGACAAGAGGTCTGAAATTTGCGCCCTATTAGGGTTATTGGCTGAAATTGTGAGGCACCACTCTTGTTTAAGTCTTGTATTTGCAACTTGGATCAAATTTTGGAGTTTTATGGTGATGTTGCATGGTATACTCATGATTGTTGTTGGTGCAAGTAATTAGAATCTGCATTTTGTCATCTATTGAATGGTTTAAGGTATGGTTTTATTTTCTCATACAAGATTATGAAATTGCATGGTGTATTTAATGCTTGAAGTAAGAAACTTAAGTTGCTACTTTCTCACTTTTTATTTTCCAAGCTTTCACTAAACTGATCTTGTAACTAGTGAAGCCCTAGAGCCCTAAATTACTAGCACTCTAGAGGTTTGCATTTGGTTATTGTTGCATAAGTTCTACTCCATAGAAAGGGTAAGGAGAGCAAGGCACTAGGTCCTAGAAGTGCCTACACCCTAGCACTTTGTCTCTTAAGTTCAAAATCTAGGAGGACTTAAGTTGCTACTCCTCCTAGACTTTTTCCCTCTTAGAATTTTGTGTATCATCATTAATTTGCAGCTTTAGAAGGAGCCGCCCACATTGAATCCATTTACCCCTAAGAGGCACTAGTCTTCAACCCTTGTTTCTTGACAAGAATCATCAAACTTCAAACTCTATCTCTCTACCTGATACCCTACTAACCTAAACTAAATTACTAACATAGTCTAGGAATACTAACCACTAACCTGTTGTTGTTATAATCACCAATACAACCATCATTTGCAACCTATCCAAACTTGTTTGACCAATTTAATCAGTTCAAAAATTGTATAAGGCAAGGTACAATCAACCAAGACTAAAGTGTGCATCAAATTGCCTTTCTAAATACTTTTTTGAATATTTTACTATTGGTGTCATTACTTTATTTTGTTGTTGCTACAATTATCATTGGCAGTCTATTAAAGTTTATTTTATGTTTGACATATATCTATAAATTGTATGAGACAAGTGTTATCATTTTAGGACTTCACATTATCTTGTTATATTGTCTATTCAAGTGCATTTTCTGTATGTTATTAGAACTGTCATTAATTAATTATTGCTGCTATATATTTATCACTTGCTTCATACATTGATTGGTAGTAGTCATCTCTATAAACTTGAAGTCTTGTTGAAGCATTCATCGTCACTTGTTCTTGCCATAACTTTTGTTGTTGTATTGGTAAAGGGAAGGTACACTTTATTCTCCTTTGCTTCATCCAACAAGACTTAAGTCTGTTTTGAGTGACCTAGAGAGAGGGGTGGTTAGCCTTACCTTTTCCCTTTCCTCAACCAACTAGGTCCTGGGAGTCTCCCTTGGAGTGAGGTTTTCCTCCTAAAGAGAAAGAGGTACCCTTTTGGGGTGACAATGATAGGGTTACCTCCATGTTATGTCAATCAAAGCCTACTTTCCTTTAGGCTTTGGGAAAGTATAGATTGCACAATAACAATGCCAACTACTAGGGGAGATGGACAGAGATGGGGGATGAGGTTTCCACAAGATAAGGGAGGGTCTAAGAGGGGTCCAAGGGAGGAATTATTTATGGGTATTAATTCAAACCCACTTTCCCAGATTTTATGATCATTTGGGATAGATTCTATTTTTTGTTTAATTGAATGGGGGCCAATCATTAAACTCGTGTAAGAGGGTGGGTGTGAGAGTCACATCCCATATTTATTGGGGAACATGGGGTTGAAGTACATTCAACATTGGAGAGAGTGAAGAGTCGACTATCTTGGGAAAATAGAGGAAATTTGTATGGGGGAGAAAAAACAGTGTTCACATTCATGTTATGTATGAACAAGAAGTAGAGAACAAGGGAAAAAAGCATCGGAGATGGAGCAAGAAGGATGAGAGAATTCTGGAGCATGCTGGAGTATTTTTGGAGCATTTTGGAGCTGAAGATTGAAGATCTAGGTTGTCAGGCCTAAAGAGTAAACTCTTGTAGGAGTTTCACTATAACAACAAGTTCTTGATGGGTTTTTCTGGAAGTGAGTTCCCTTGAGTTCCCAGTAGAGATATTTCTAGTTACATGTGCCAGAGAGACCCTAATAAATGAATGGGATGCCCGATGGACTAAGGGAAATGAAGGGGTACATTCCTTGAGTTGGGCAGGTCAAGAGGAAGAGATATGGAGGAAATTCAGGATAGTTGTAGGAGAATACCAATGCATTGTGGGAAATTGAGTTATGAGTGGACTGTGAGAGGCACCCTTCTTTTGTAGATTCCTAGCCCCAGCTCGGGTGTGTCTTGTTGTTGAGATTTTGAACAACACATATATGGTTGGGTGGAACGTCCTTTCCAAGTAGCTGGTTGCACAATTGTTTTAAAAAGATAAGTGTTTATATGTTTTTTGAGTTAATCTATGAGTTAATTGTTGGGCATTTTTACCCTATGTACAAGAATGGTTTTATGTGTTGTTGTAGATAATTTGTTAGTTGCATTCATGTTCATTTAGAATGTTGCATGTGCATTTAATTATGGATATTGGAATGTGGTTAAATCCGTGTATAATTTACAGTTGACAAGCTACAATATGTTAATTAGCAGAAAAGTTTCAAATTTATGTGTATTTTTAGCAAGTAATGTTCCTCGATTAAGATGGGGGACATTACAACTCATAACCACTAACCTGTTAGGCATTTTCTTCGGTCTCTGTATTAGAAATATTTATGATGCACATTTACATCATGAGGTCATGGGAACTCGACCAACATCACTTGATACATGTCTGATAAATCACTTCATTAAGGTAATACACGATTCAATCCAATATAGTCCAGGGTTGGAACTTAGGTATTTAAAATGGAGTGTCTAAACATCCAAGGGAGGCAAGTTTGAGTATGATATAGAGTGGTATCGGATCACAAATTTAACACTAGGTCAATATGAACATATTTTGGGAATGGCATGATGGCATTTCAGTTGCATGATAATTGTTTGACATAATTCTGAAGTGAGAATTGGTTAATTATATCATCATGGAATTCGATGGTGATGATCTAATGGCGGTGATTCATAATCTAGCCCAACATTAAGGCTTGTGGGGTTGAGCACATAGTAATTTTGTTATCATTTCAAGAGATCTCAAGTTCAAATCCCAAGAAGTACATGAATTTGTACAACTTCAATGAGGTTTAGGGTTAAAATCATGTGGAATATGCAACCTATAGCTTTCCAATAAGCTCATGGTTCAAATTCAATGGATTTAGTAGGACTATCACTTATGAATGTTGGTGTATTCTTTGAAATTAAATGAAAAAATGGGCTCTACTACCATTATGTAGCATACTTGGACCCATCTACCTTAGTTGTTGGTAGACACCATTTAAAATTTCTTCTTCAATTCAATTGAGATTTATCATCTCTACATGAATTTATTTTTGGCAATGAAATATACTAAATTTCATATGGAAAACAAATAGGCAACTATCAGTGCATCTACAATAATATCTAGGAAAATTAGGATGGGATTATAAACATTCTTATTATTACAGACTACATCATATATCAAGAAATATATCATTATATATTCAACATTGAAATGGAATTCAACCATTCCTACATAATAATCTCAACATTCTCTATGGAAGTTATTCTACATGCATGATTAATACAATATTTTATAAGATTAACTATTCTATTATAGAATTCATGTATTGCTAACCAAATTCATGGAATCACATAACAACATACAAATACCAACATTCCATATAGAAATAATCACAAACAATCATCTTATGTTCAAATGTCCGCCCACCAAATTGGTTATAGGGAAGCAATTCAACATCCAATCATAAGAATCAACTATGAATTCCACCTCAAGCTAGGCCATGATACCACAAAGGAAAATAAATTCCTAAAGTCTTTATCTCTCCCCACCCAATGTGCCCAACAATTCTAACAACTCTAATGAGCTATACCTCTACCATCAAATCTATTAAGAGAACTCCTCCATGCATCTCACCCATCCTTTAGTTAACCAAACACAACACAAGGGAAGGATTTTCCCTTCTCTACTAAATATTCCCTTTAGAGTCCTTCCCATCCAATTCTTCAATACAAACAAGCAGAAAAATTTGACCTATTAATTATTCTTCGAGAATCTTCGAGAATCTTGAAATAATAGATCATTAACTCAAATAAAAATATATTTCACGATAAATATAAGGTTGCAAGTTTACAACCTACTCCAAAGATTGTGGTCATTATAACCATAGTTTTGACCTCAAAATCCACCCATTCTCCTCTCTTAACAACATCGATCCCCATGACATATTACTCTCCATCCAGCCCACAAGCTACTAAACCTCTTATAAGACGTCAAAGAAATGAAAACGTTTTAGAAATCATTAATAATTAACCACATAAAAACGATGTACACATGCAAGAAACATAGGAGAATTCTTTCAACTTTTACGTAATTACTCAATACTATATGGATACTAAAATGTACGAAGCCTAAATCTCTTCGAAATTTAATGTTGAACACCATAAGAACAATACACATGGAAGAAAAATAAGAGAACATCGTACATAGATTATATGAGATTATTTTGGCTTTTTCCTATCTACTAAATATATGAGATGTCATTTAAAAAAAAGAGCGCCTTGGAAATAGTTAATAATTGAAAATACACATGATAACGACATGGAAATCTTAGCAGGAAGTTTTACTATTGATACAACTGTAACTAGGCCAAAGACAGTTTCAACTATTGTAAATTAGAAACTTTACAGTATTTGATATAAATATACAATGTGTTTTTATAGTAATCTATATAATTTGAGTGGGGTTAATGGTTTTTTTTAAAAAAAATATTTATACTAGAATATAATAAATTTTTTAAGGTTCTATTGAAAAAGAAAAGTTATTTTCCTTTTACATGGTTATACATAGGAATTATAATTATAGTCCACAAAAACAGGTTTCTTTGTCAAAATATGTAAATATAACAAAATACAAATCTTCTGCATTTACAATTCATGTTTAAAAAAGACAGAATATTTAGTTCTTCAACTTTGCTGTAGAAATATATTAGTTGATTGGCAGTTTTTGGAATCTCTTTATCTGCATAGTATATGCCCTCTTTATCTAGCTGTAATGCTTGCTTTGAAAGCTGATCAACTTCCTTATTATATTCTCTATATATGTGTTG
This sequence comes from Picea engelmannii, assembly GCA_009831015.1. Lineage (NCBI taxonomy): Eukaryota > Viridiplantae > Streptophyta > Pinopsida > Pinales > Pinaceae > Picea > Picea engelmannii. Next base: position 417,354 of record ML794020.1, read on the forward strand.
TGCTTTTAGTTATTCATGTTTAAAAAAGACAAAATATTTAGTTCTTCAACTTTGCTACAGAAATATATTAGTTGATTGGCAGTCTTTGGAATCTCTCTATCTGCATAGTATATGCCCTCTTTATCCAACTGCAATGCTTGCTTTGAAATCTGATCAACTTCCTTATTATATTCTCTATATACGGGTTGTGCTTTTAGTTATTGAAACTTCCAATACTAGAATTTTTGTCATTAAGGTTGAAGAGAAACCACTTGTAAATTGTTTTCATGAGAAAACCAGTCAATAATAATCTTGGAGTCTCCTACTAGTTGTAAACTTCTTACCTTTTTGTATAATGAAAAATATAAAATACACCACAAGGCTAAAAGTTCACCCCTTGTATTGGTTCCAGTGCCAAGTGAATCTTTTGGCTGAAAGTACCAAATTCTGGACATTTTAATATAGCTCTAGCCCCACATTTTGTGCTCTCACATTGTGAGGCTCCATCAAAGAATCTCACTGCCAGGTTCCAGTCTAATAAAGAAGGCCTAGAAATCCTATCATGGTGGACAGATAGTATGTTTTTGTTTTCCCCCAAGTCCTGAAAAATTTTGTTGCAAACCCTAACCAATGATGGTGGATGTTCCTCAAAGATAACCAAGTTCCTGTGCAATGGTTAATAGAATGTGTTCCCTCCACAGTCACAAGTTCAAATTCAAAAGAGGTAGGGTATATACACCTCAATAAACTTTATAATTATGAGAACATCCTTTGTCCCACAAACTGCAACCTTAGTAGTGATCTTATAAATAAATTATTATTATATTTATAATTTGCATATGAACAAATTATTATTATATTTATAATTTGCATGTTCATGACTGTTACTGATCCAGTGGTGATTCAGAAATTTCAACGCGAATACGAAATAATGTTACAAAAGTTGTATATTCAAGAAACGTGGTGTATAAACTGATTTTCCAAATATAAGAAGATTTAGTACAGTGAGTCATGGCCAAATTTAATCCCATCCCTTCCTTGAAAGAACTAAAATAAATGTAGAACTAAAATAAATGTAGAGATACACAACAGATTCCGCTGGTGGAGAGACATGAAATTATAAAAACACTAAGCAATATGATTTGGAAAACAAGACAGCCTCTCTCTTGATCCTCTACCAGCTGCTATGGCCGCCATAGCTGTATAAACAAGAACGTGCTCATC
>ML794020.1:429405-443457 GCA_009831015.1 Picea engelmannii
TTTTCCACGACACTCTGTCGGCCAAGGACGTTTGTAGCTACTGTTGTGGGTAGTTAGTTGATGTTAGACTGAACTGTCGGGCTAGTCCCAACCATTGACACGGAATTGAAGTTTCTTCGAGTTCTGCACATTACATTAACAGAGTCAGAAAGCGTGTCGAGGCTTCTCTTTTATATTATATTCAGACGACCACATCTTATTCTAAAGTTTTATATAACAAAATCTTAACCACCAATCACCACCTCGAACTTACCTACACAAAGATGTTAATATTTTATATTTTTCAATTTTTTTAATTCACAAGTAGAAAGAATATAGATGATATACCATTATTGATTTATGTAAATGTAAATGATGTTGTGAAATTTACAAATTACAAAGATATTTCATGAAAACATCTTTATTAATTGTAAATAAAACAAAAATAATGGTAATTGATCCTTGCCATATGTTGGATAGAACCATAATATCTATGGTAAAGAATTGGAAGGAAATATCTCAACTTAATGTAAATGATGTTATGAAATTTACAAATTACAAAGAAAACATCTTTATTAATTGTAAATAAGAAATAATGGTAATTGATCCTTGCCATATGTTGGATAGAACCATAGATATCTATGGTGAAGAATTGGAAAATATCTAAACCTAATTTGAACTTTTATGTGGAAAAACATGTCATAATAAGTATGGAGTTCCTTTATTTTATGCCAAATAAATAAATAAAACTAGACTAGCTTTACATCACAAATAAAACATTGGCCGCCATAGCTGTATAAACAAGAACGTGCTCATCCTCTATGCATGACCACTAAATTTCTTTACATATCTCTAAGATTGCTGACCCAATTCTGATCTCCCACCTTGGCGGCACTCATGGGGTCGACCACCACTGTAATATAAGTCAGAATTCATCGATTTCCAGCTCTTATTACTGGGCAAGCAATGTTGGTAAGTGCTAATTTCGGTATTGTCAATATTTTGATCACAATACCCCTCTAAAATAAATAATTAAAGTCTCAATTTGACTATAGAACACAAACTATAGCAAAAAAATGACTACAACCCAATTTGGAAAATTTAAGGGAAGGTGATGCCTCTTCCTGATATCATAGTTTTGAGTTCAAAATAAATTCAAATTTCATCACATATATTGAAATTACAATATAAATATAAACGCATAATAAAGCTTAAGAAAACACATCAAATCAACCTAAAGAGAAGCGTGGATATAGACTATATAGTCTATTTTGGAAAGGAAACCAATACAAACAAATTCCCACACTTATTTATCCTTTTGGAAATTATTTATTGTACCAAATATGCTAACCCCTTCTAATTCCACCAATGAAATACCTAGTATACATTATTATGTAATTCAAACAAATTTTAGAAACATACTAAATTTCAATATATTAATTTGAAAAAGTAAAATAATAAGTAAAATCTAATTAAATAATATAAATAAATTTAAATTTTGAATAATCATATTAATTTAATGATAATGTAATCTTTTCCTAAAAGGAAATTAATTTCATATGTGAAGTTCAATATTCATGATACATCCACATTGAATCCTTCATACAATTTGTTCAAATATGCACTTTTCTTTATTTAGAGATTATACAACCATCTTGATTTTTTTATTGGTGCATGTTCCATATAGCACTATATCTTAAATATCTTTTAATTTTATACATTTCATGCAATTATATATAAAGAGGCATATTCCTTGCATAACTTTATATGAGTGTTCAAATATGCACTTTTATTTATTTAGAGAGTATACAACCATCTCGTTTTTTTTTTAATTGGTGCATGTTCCATATAGCACTATATCTTAAATATCTTTTAATTTTATACATTTCATGCAATTCTATATAAAGAGGCATATTCCTTGCATAACTTTATATCAATGTTCAAATATGCACTTTTATTTATTTAGAGAGTATACAACCATATTGATTTTTTTTTATTGGTGCATGTTCCATATAGCATTATATCTTAAATACCTTTCAATTTTATACATTTCATGCAATTCTATATAAAGAGACATATTTCTTGCATAACTTTATATGAATGTATAAGATACACGTGGGGTAATCATTACTATATGAAATCATCGTCAACTTTTTTTCCAAGTGAAAATTTACTCAAAATTATATTAGAGATATAATCTTCTTTACATACTATCATTCAAGAGTTACTATCTTCATCTCGAGACATGTGGCCATAGTCAATGTCTAGGCAAAAAAGAAAAAACATAACAATAGACTTCACTGAAAATGCTACAATAGACAGGACAAACTACAATCAACAAAAGCTACTATCTAAAATAGTAACTGAAATTCATCTGAAAAGTCTCCAAAATACTAATATAAGTCAAAAAGGAAAGAGATATCTTGGCTAGGAAATCAGTAAATATTTAGGTGCTTTGACTACTATGTTCCGCACGGTTCCCACTGATAGAAAGTTATCTTCCCTTCAGGAGCCAAGAGAGCTTCCTTGGATAGCTTGTCGACCTCTTTATTAAACTCCCTATAGACATTATGAAAGCTTAGTCTCTGGAAATTTTTACATAGATATTTTGTGCGCTTCTTCCATCCCTCAATGTAGTAGACATCCAACTTAGCCTTGTCATTAAGTCACTCTATAATCACTCTTGAATCTCCTAAAGCTTGACGCCTTTGAATTACTAGATGGTTAGCTATATGATCACCAACTTAGTTAATGATTATTAGAATATATCCATTATTAAAATTATAAACAACATTATGAAGTCTTAACCCATTAATTCATTAATTCCTTAGATGGTATGTGTTCAAATACAAAAAATAATTAATGTATATGAATGAGTATAGTCATTCCCTTAAATACAAATTTCCTACATATTGATAATTATGCATGATGGATAAGGCTACAAGGCATATGTACCATTCATTCACTGTACTTTTCTTGTTTCTCAAATATTTATAAGAAATTTCTATTTACAATATTATAAGACTATAAAATATTACAATTTTTTTTTTTATATATAAATTGCTTAGATGTGTTGGAAATTTTAATTTGATTATATATATATATATATATATATATATATATATACTTTAATCAAGTATATCAAATGTATTTAACGTATTTGTGTCATTTTTATTCACATTTATATATATATCAAATGTATTTAACATATTTGTTTCATTTTCTTTCTTATTTGTTTCGAGAAAAAAAATGTGTCTTTATTTCTTTATTTCTAGAGAAAACAAAGTTACAATCTTTAGGTGTCAGAGTATAGCAAAAAAATTTCATGTCAATAACCAACAACATATAAAAATACTAAGTCTTTTGACTTTTACATTTSAGTTCAAAAAAAAATAAATTATCATTGATTCTTCAAAATGCATCACAGATGAGCCTAGTTGTCAGAAAACAAATCTTCCTAGTAGGAATTCTCCTCCCTATTTACATGAAACTCCACAAAGAGATTCAATTTAGGTAGAGAGATGGCCTCTTTGGAGASAAAGTCCTCAAAAGMATTATTTTCTTTGTAAACATGGGAAATAGATAAGCTATGGAAGTTATTGGCATAATATTTTAAGAACTGTATGATAATAGTACATAAAGAAAGATAAGCCAATTGCACACCCTTATTCATCCAATAAATAATTAATTTTAGAGTCCCCAAATACTTGTAATGCATGAACATTCCATTTCATAGCACATTTAAGTAGTTCGAAGAGAGCTTGAAACTCTCCTTTGTTATTTGTGCCATTACCATGATTATCCTTTCCAATGATGTAATGGAGGTACAAACAATGAAGCACAAAATGAAGGCCACATTTCCCATTCTCCCCTTAGCAAAAGCCATAAAAAAAAACCTATGCCATGTATCTGTCAATCATCACTACTTTTTTATCCCTTTCAACATAGATTTGAAGTTCTATATGGCCAACTCTTACGGTGAGATTTTGAAAGAGGGATGTGCCTTACCTTTGAATATCCCTAAATATTGTGCTAGCCATATACCCCAAGCCACCAGAATAGACAATGGATGTAAAGGTTTCATGGAAGGATTTAGGAAAAACTCATTAAGACAATCATAGAGAGATTCCTTTTGCCAGAGAAGAGACATACCCAAAATATTCTCAATTTCCTACCAAACCTGAATCATGAAGGGAAACCTTAAGAATAAATGAGTGTTTGTTTCATCTGAGTTTTCACATAAGTAGAAAAACCCAAGTCCCTGCTTCCCTCTTTTTTGTAGTCGATCCCAAGTGAGTACCTTTCCTTGAAGGACAAACCAAAAAAATAATATACTCTTTAGTGAGCCTTTTATTTTCCAAAAATTTGAAAACCTCCACTTCATCTCTTGAGCCTCTTCACACATCATATCTTGATAGCCCAGTTGGGCTGTGTAGGAACCCCGTATTTTTTTATATTTCCACACTAATTCATCCTCATTTTTTGAGAATCAAACATGAGCCTTGAGAAATTATCTAACATACATCGACCATTTAGGATGCCACTCTTCATTCAAATTCATTGCTTCCATTATTTTCCATCCCTATCTCCATATCGTTGAAAGCTCCTAGTCCTCTCACCTATTTAATGTGTTTTGTCCTGCTTCACGAAGACATGTGATAAGACTATTGGAGAGAGGTCTTTGGTCACAACAACCTACTATAGTATCAACACTTACCTTGACATTTGCATCGATCCCTGTCTTCCAAGACATAAATCTACCTATAATTGGAAAGGCCAATGTTAATGTCAACCACTGGTTGGAGACATTTTGGGTAGGCTTTATTCTACAATGGAGCTAGTCAATGATTGAATATGGGTACAAGTATTTATATATAAGTATATGCCTCCACAAATTTTCCCTAATATTAATGAAAACTTGTAGATTATTTGTTGCAAGAGCCTTACCAAAAGAGTAAAGATCCTTTAAACCCCACCCTCCAAGATATTTTGTCTTAGATAGTTTCTTACATGCAACCAAATACAAGCCAAGGAATTATGCATTATTCTCCCTAAGTAATTAAAAAATATCTTTCTGATACTAGTGAGAACCCCTTTTGGAATATATTTTAGAATATTTTAGTAAACAAATATAGCTTCCAACAATAATTTAACCAGGGAGATTCGACCACCACATGATTTCCATCTATTGCACTAGTAACTGGTCCTCTTCTCAATACATGGTAAAAACAACCTCCAATCTACCTTTCCATAATTATTGGTTTTTAGGAAAAACCATGAGTATTTGACACCCTCCACAATATCATGAGCAGAGAAACAAAAAATAGGTTGAATATAAACATGTTCCTCCTATACAAAATCTAGAAAGAAGATGGTATACTTTTCATTATTTATTATTGTTCTTGTAGCATCACAAAACCAATCTAGGATTTCCTTCAACTTACACCCTTCTAAGGCTTCACACAAGAAAAATATTAATATATCATCAATGAACAATAGGTGCAATGGGATCATATTTCTTCCTATTTGAAGGCCCCTCACTGAATTTTTCCTTTTAGCAGCCTCCAAAGAACAATTGAGTCCATCCACAATGCGGAGAAAAAGGTAATGTGACAATCAGAAGCCTTGATAGAGGCCCCTAACAGCATTGAAAAAAGTGGATCCCACCCTATTTATTAGAACATTAAAGGAGATTGTCGTGACACAAGCCATTATCCATTTCACCATTTCCAATCTGAATCCAATCTACATGAGAAATATGTGAAGATACAACTAGGAAACACAATCATATGCTTTAGATAAGTCAATCTTGAGAACCAATATTGCCCTCTTTTGATTTTTGATGGTGTGCGGGTCCTCTTGGGAAGATCTAATTGCCTCATGAATAAGGAGGCCTTTTAGCAAACCAAATTATTTGGGAGTAATAAAATTAGTGAGATGGGGCTTTCTCCTCATAGTTATAATCTTTGCAGTTATTTTATAAATGCAATTACATAGTGCAATGGGTTGAAATTTAACAAAGGACAAAGGATGATCAAGTTTCAGAATGAAAATGATAAATGTAGAGTTGATAATGGGGATATATTTACTTGAGGTCCTTACCTCCTCCACCAATTGAAGCATATCATAACATATGAATTCAAAAAATTCCTCGTAGAACTCAATCATCCATTTGTTAGGACTTGAGCTTTTGTCTTTTTTAAATGATGCAATGATTGCCTGCAACACCTCCTTTGAAACTTCACATAATAGGTCCCTATAATCCTCTTCTTCAATCATCCTAGTAAATAGTGTAGTAATTCAAAGCATATTTCCGATCTTGACTTGTGTATTTTCCTTGATCAACCCCTATAAGTGCTCAACGCCTAAGGTTGCAAGCTCCTTAAAACCACAAGTCGAAACCCCATTTGCATCTCTCAATTACCATATAGTGTTGAAGTTTATTTTATAGTTTTCAAAGTTTTGAAAGTACTTTGTGTTTTGATCACTAGCTATAATTCCCCCTACCGAGGGATTCATGGTTTTAACAATAAATTTGTTATCTAAATGACTTAATCATTATGTTTACATGGAATCTGTTGAAGTGCCCTGCATTTCCTAACATGTATATGTTTTCATAAATTAAATCTAATTTATGGTTTTGTTCTAGTATAAATAATAGTTAAATATCAAGTCTTCTAACACATCTTCTAGATATAAGTATGTAATTTTAACTTTTATTTACAGAAAAAACAATAATAAGTAAAATCAGTGAAATACTTCTTGATGAAGAAGTGTGCCCCTTTCTTTTCATGTTGATAAATTTTCTAAAACTGATTCCTCCCAACCAACTAGGAACAAATCCTCTGTGGCTCCCTAGCTCCAATATATCTGATTTCCTGGCCCCCAAGCCCAAAATCCCAACAACTCTATTCCACTAGTAAGCCCACCCAATTTTTTCCAAAAATTTTCCTCCTTAGATCTCCCTTCCCTCCTCCCATTCAATCCCCCTTCCCAATGACCAACCCCCTTCCTTATCCCCCCATCCAACTACTTCCCCCTCCACCCTCATTAATTTTCCAACTTCCCTTATCCCTTCTCATAAATTCCATCACTACCCCAAAAACAATAAAATATTAAATCCCTTGTTTGTTACATTACTTAATTATATAAAATTCTAAAATCTTATTACCTCAATAATTAATTCACTTAATTTAAATTAATTAATTTAATTGGGTGTTACATACACCCACCCTTCAAGAAACTTCATCCAGAAGTTATAGTAACTTACAATACAAGGATAATAATAACATGATTCAAACATTTGGATCAGCTACACACATCTTTAATTTAAACATTCATAATACCGGTGTACATGCACAAGGCATGTATACATAGCTAGCACATAGGACTCGTGTGTGTACTAATGACAATAATTATCACATCTAATGCAATTCTTGTATGCTTCCAATCCAATCATCAATACTATTAATTTCATAAAGAACAATAAACCATTTACAATATTTTCATAATCCTTCAATTATAATAATTTAACACAAGAAACATTCACCTAGATAATTGTAGTTTAATTAAGCCCCTTTCTTTTTCTTTTTAGCAAAAGAAAATCAGACACTTACGCTATAAGATTAGAAACCCCACACACTCTGAACTAATTCTAATCATCCTTCTTGCATAATCTACTTCCATCTTCCATCCCCATCCTTCCTCTGTTGGACTATCCTAGAGCGTCAACTATATTGACCTAACTCCATATAGAACCTGTAAGCGGAAGTGTCAACTACCTTGACCAAGCTTCCCCAACAGGAAACTAACAGTCATCATCACACGTCTCGGGAAGCGTGATCTGACATTGTCCTCCCATGACTCCAGGTTTTGGAGGATACATGGTGGGAAATGCCTCCACCCCTCCTGATAGAACTAGGGTCAACACCCTATCATGTACCATACAATGGCATTGTGTTGTTGGGATTTTTTCATCGTATATTCAGTTTCAGGTAGTCATGCTATCTGAAAAACTTGCACTTTCCCACATATCATAGCAATGCATTTGAACCAACATAATTTAACATAAAATGATTCATTCCTATTGTTTCTCGATCCATGTTCATGACATATCTCATTTATTATTATCATTCTTTGGCTATCGCATAGACCATTGATCTGTTGGTTAGTTTATAACACAAACAGATGCATATCTATACATTATTAACATGTAATTGCATTTAACCATATCATTAACTCAGTATGCACATACCAATATCTTTCAAATTCAAAGCTTCAAGCTAGAAATAGGTCGCATAATATCCATCATAAATCACATAACGATTAACATTCACAGTATTTACATTCACATTGTGTAACGACCCACCTAATCTAAACCTCATTGAGTGAGTAAAACAAGTAATAACCATTATTACGTTAATCACAATTATACTTTACAATCCACACCCAATATATATATATATATATAACAAAGAGATCATTGATTAAATTAATACGATACTTGCGCCAACCGCAATTTAGTTCATCAAGAACTTCTTAGATGTAACACACAAAATATAAATCTATCTGGTAATCCCAACAACTAGTAAAAGTAAGCATCTATCCACCTTACCTAAAGATGCACATTTTGCGCCTTAAACAAAATGTCTAAAATGCATAGTAGTAAATTTAATTCCAAAATTCATTAATAAAAATCATTAACATCACTTTGCTATCTAATCTTTAATTCAAGCTCCATTCTAATTGTCGGTATATCAGAGATTGAAAACTCACAAATCCACCAATTGTTAACATGACAAGACTACCAATCCTTGCAATAAAATAGTCTAAAAAAAATTTCAATTACTCATCACACACACACATATATATACCAACACCCTTACAAAGGATGATGTATGTATTTGTCAATTTACACAAATTTACACAAATAATAAAGGATTATTAAGAATACAACTTTTATTTGAAATTGATGATTTAATGTAAAATTACATGATGATATCAAATAATAAAATTTTAACTTCATTGTATAAAACCCTAACACAAGTTATTCAATCCATAATGTTTTTCCTTCCATATACTTAACTTAACCTAATCATTTGTCCTTTTCTTTTCTTTTTCTAATTCATTAATTATAAATAATTTAATAAAACTATTGACATAAATATTTTATTATAAATCACCAATCCATAGCATATAGTTAATTATACAAGACCTTAAAATAACATTCAATCCATTTCTCTTTTCTGTAAATATATTATAAATACATCTATATATAAATGTATGTAGAGCAATGATTATTCAAACAATGGTTCGATTATATTAAAACAAAGGAGGGTAATTAATTTACCCATAAAGCTCTAAGCTAGAGATTGTTAATTCCATTCCAATACAATGTTAAACCCTAGACTCCTTTAAGCGTCTACTAGTTTACCATTACTAAATTTACTAAGCCACACCCTATCATAACACTAAACATGCCAAGTTGAGGAAAAAGAGTAAATAAACATGAACTAAATTCTAGTAACATTACAGTCACCCCATTCTCATAAATCAACTAATGCAACCACAATTTACTTAAGATGACTTGGGATCTTTGTAGATCCACAACCACAATTTGTCTACTAAGAAAAAATTTCGATTTAAGTCAACCTCGTCTAGCTCACCCTCCATGTAAGGACCCTCAAGTTTCAACAAAAATATTGATTGTTTCAATATTTGGAATATTACCAGAAGTATATGTTTAGCACTACGGTTTTTCAAAAACTGAAACCTCCCTTGGTTTGGCAACTTGTCAAGGGTTTTGAGCGGGATCTAGAAACACTCATGGTCATTTACACTCTAGGTAATGAAGGATACAAAAGGATTTCCTCTTCTGCAAGTAAATCCTGAGAAGAATATATGTTGTTGTCAAGAGATATTCCTAAGAGGAATCCAACTCTCTACTAAATCATGAGCAAGATCAGAAGTTAGTACACAAGAGTAAGGGTTATTCCACACAATCAGAATAACCCTACGATGGGCTTGGACAATATTGTCGTCCTTTCATTTACAAATATCAAAATATAATGTCCTCCCAATTTGCATGGAATATTTGGGTTTAAAACAAAATTACGATATCTAAGAAGAGGTTTACGACATCAAAAAATTGAGTTGGTCTCGTCTCGCCTAATACCTTGAACACAAAATATAATCTATTGAAACGTCTGAGAACATGTTTACTTGCATATTCCCAAACTCCCCAAGGATTTTGGGTTCAACACGCTCTAGAGAAAAATTGTCAAAACAAAACCTCTGTGCCAATGAGCTTAAAGTTGTCGCTAAGCTAAAACATTGTAATGACCCCCGTCATTACGAAAACATACGACGCGTAACAACTGCTATTGTTTTTTTTAAAGCAAGTTAGATAATGTCGATAATACAATGACACCACTTGAAGATATTGCATCAATGAATTTAACACATCATATAAACATAAAAGGCATCGCATAACCCACCACAATTCTATTGTTAACTTACCATAAAAGTCATCAAGCAACAACTATACCTGTCCAATCAAGGGTTTTACTAATCCAACTCAACTATAATCCTTAACTTCTCTAGTCAATAATAAAACAAGCACCATAACTATGGATGCAAAACTTCTAAAATTTATTATTTATTAACACAAGACTAGACTAGTCATAAGAAAATTCTAGTTCCACTCAACATGATCCCTTCCTACTTTTATTTTTGCAACACAAATCCGTGGGTAAGGTTTGAAAAATAATGGTCTCCTAAATAAAATTTTGCCTTGTTATTTTTACAATACACATCCAAGTTGGCAACAAATGGAAATAAAAAAGGTCTCCGATTAATAATGCCCTTTATTTTTATAGTATACATCCGTGGTTAACAGATTAAAAATAAAGAGTCCCCAATAATATTGCAATTTAAACAATGAAAAATAGCAATTATAATTATAAATAGAAATTATAAATCTAAACAATGAATTATAAATTATAAATTTAAACAATGAAAAGTAACAATTATAAATATATTACCAATTACAAATTTAAACAATGAAAAAAAAATAGCAATTATAAATCTATTACCAATTATAAATTTAAACAATTATAATTTAAACAATGAAAAAAATAGCAATTTTAGATCTATTATCCTTGCAACTATTAATACACGAATATTTAATTCGTTGTTCTCAGTCCTCTTACAAGCTTAGTGTTGTCCAAAAGATGAATAATAAAATCGTTTCCCTGACAACTCAGCACTGTCAATGGCTGGGAACAATCGAAAGGAACAGTTACAACCAGAAAAACGCTCTCATATGTTTTATTCTTGCAGTGAACGGTTGGATTTTCTAGGTGAGTTTCCGGAAGAGGTTTCGAGCCTTAATCAATAGGCTTAGTCCCATGTGGCATCGAAAACACACATGATAAGCAGACCGAGAGCTACACCAAGCATTAACAACATATCCAACACCCGAAGGACCAATCTCTGAGTCCACCAAGGTTAGTGCCCATGCAAGGCACCGACGAGGAGTCACAAGGTAACCAATGCAAGAGCGGAGGTACAGGAGACAAAAAAATAAGCCCATAAATAAAATATAAGCACAAGATGAACAAGGTACCAATCGATTTTCCCAGTGAGAGAGGTAGAAAATTGTTGATAAAGGTTGGGTTTATTCTGCCAGTTTAGTCCGTCTGAACCAGATGCATTTATTCATTTCCCCAGGACAGTCTACACGCTACTTCAATTGTAAAACAATTGTGTGTAGATACATAAAAGCAAATAAATAAAGAATATCATCTACTGTAATAGAATGTTACATGACGTTACGACGTAAACATAGTCTAGGATTACAAATGCTCATTGCAGATTTTTGGGCTGTAAGAAGGGCTTGTTTTTCTAGTGTGTATCGCACTGTAAAAAAAAAACAATGTTGGTAAAGCTCGCCAACGATTTTTCTCTTTTGGACTATAATCAATTCGAAAAGTTGCATGACAAGGTTTGGGAATCACGAGGATTGACATTCATTAAGTGCCTTCTAAATTCTATCCTTAAGAGATCTTAGGTAAGTGACACAGTCAAAATTTGTTTAAAAAAAAATTGAACGCCAGCCTAACCCTGAACAAGCCTTTCGAAAATTTTGAAATATGAAAAATCTATTACAGTAGAAATCTCATCTGAAGAGGCTCTAAAAACACAGATCAATTATAATCAACACAACAAATCAAGGAAGGATCCGCATTGATGAACTTTCATAACTTCCAGGCTTGGCAATGATGAGACCATCATGATATGCTTTAGACATCTAAGGGTTGGTTCTACAAAATCTTGGAAGGACTTAAGGCCTCTTTTGCTTAAAGAGAAGCAAAAAAGTCAGAGAAGAAAGGTGAAAGTGGTTGGAATTCTATAAGATTGGGGTTGTAAAAATAAAAAAATCAGAACCTAAACTAGTCATTCTCAAATCGCATGCATTAACAAGGCAATTAACAACTTATAATCAATGTTTAAATTACAGAGATTTTGTTTAGTTATTGAGAAAAAATTTAGATTTTATTCTTAATGAAAAATTTAAGGTAAATCGTAATTGCTAAGCAATAAGGAGGAAATATGAATACTCATACTATAAAAGAACATATAACAAATACCAACAAAACATTGTATATTCAGAAAAGGAACGAACCATATTAAAACAACATTAATCGTAGAGAATAAAGAAGTGTTTTCATTGTACACAATAAGGAATTTGTTGGGAAATCACAAATGAAATTGGTTGAATAAAGAAACCAGAATTGCAGAGCAATAAAGAAGTATTTTCGTTGTACACAATAAGAATTTGTTGGGCAGAGAATTTATCCTTCACTTATTATCCATGCACACGAAAGCAGGGCATTTGAATATAAATATTTAACATCGGAGTGAAAGACAGTCGATTCGGCTCCTAGCCGACTGCTCAGGCACGAACTAATAACTTAAAGGATAAAGGAATAGATGACACAAACACAATTTATTTGTATTAAAAGCAATAAAAATGCAGAGTAAAATAAAATAATGGCCTGAGACCAAAACACAATCTTCCTCGGTAATAATACAACGCAGTAATAATCCCAACCAGAACCAGAAACTACAATAAAATGTAGTAATAAAACAAAGCTCAGAAACATAAATTTAGTGACCCTTTTGCAATTTCACACATCGCACTATTGCCCAGATAGAAATTCATATTAAACAAGTCTTTTTCTTTTAACAACATCTACGCAAGCGAGCCTTCAACAATAAAGAAATTCATGAACAAGAAATTGAGCTATTATTTAATACAAATTATGCACATGCATACCGTAGCTAATGCGAAGAACCAAAAGTGACTGTCCCGCACTCACACTCTTTCCAACTTCGACTTGTCGACGAATGAGAGTTCCTGGGTACCTCCCAACCAACTCTAGGGGTACTCTTTTTCCCCCTGAGCCCCCCGAGCCACAAAGGGGCCACAAACACAATACCAAAGAATGCTAGCACCCATCTTGCCTCACTAGGTCGAGCTACCACTCGTTACCCAAGCTGGGTATCCCAACTCCCACAAGAGAAAGTTTGGTCAAGATGAAATTTCAATAGTGCAACGTTACGCAAGCCAGATGTGATATATACTCCTCCTTTGCCATATCTTTTATAGAGTTTCTTAGTCATTAGTTTCCCAAACCCTCATTATATTCCTTTTTCATTTAGTTAATTAGGAAAAAATTCCCCCGTACACATGTCCCTCGATCCCCTAATTTCACCAGAAAATCAATTTTATTAATTAATTAAATTTGTTTATATCCCTCACCCACCTAAAAACATTCCTAAAAACACTCCTCGGTGTCCCATTATTCACTTACAAATCTTAAATGACTTACGCCTTACATAATTCCTAGTTGAGTTCATAAATAGAAAGTTTCATAGGCTAGATTCCTTACTAAGTTGGACATTCCCCTTTTTCTTTAAGTTTTCCCTTTTCTTTAAGTTTCCTTTTCTTTTAAGTTTCCCCCTTTTTCCTTTTTAACTAAAAATGAATTTAGCAAGTGTATATAAAAA
>ML794021.1:0-14117 GCA_009831015.1 Picea engelmannii
GAAAAATGACCTCAAAAGGAGAAATTTCCATGCTTACAATTGTGAAGTCTTAGCGAAGACAAACGTGCGAAAAGGCGCAAAGAATAAGTTCGTCGTTCATATGAAAATTGCGACTAAAAATCAATGTTTGTGAAACATTGGTGTGGGCAGCTTATGAGACAATTGAAAAAAATTGAATTGGCTGCCAACAAGTTCTTAATGCGGCAAATTCAGACCATCGGGTAAAGTAATTTGTGGTTGTCACAATAAACTTGTGTTGTTGTGAGGACGGGGGGTTGATTGGACCTATGATATCAAGTCCCCACTGCTGAAAAGGAGAATCTACTGAAACAGGCTGCAAAGGAAAGGCTGGTTTTTGTAACCGCCCTGATGCTTTCTGACAAATGATACACTTACGACACAAGGCATGGGCGTCTCTAAAAAGTGTGGGCTAGTAATAACCAGCTCTTAAAACCTGATGAGCAGTGGTGTCACCACCAAAATGAACACCATCTTCTCTTGCATGAAACTCTAGCAAGACTTTTTCTGCTTCGTCTTTTTCGAGACAACTCATCAGTACGCCGTCAAAACTTTGACGAAACAAGATACCATTAACCAGATGAAAGGAGGCAGAATTTAATCTCAACGATCTTCTTTTAGTAGGGTCAAAGTGACGGGGGGCTGACCCATGTTCAAGACAAAATCTTATATCGTCATACCAAGGACTGGTAGGGTTTTGTGCACAACAGATTGCGTTTTGATCGTGTTGTCCTAGGTTTGACGTATCGCTTTTTTCTTGCTGCCCTGCTGCTGAATCAGCAACTAACTTGCATAACCCTTGTCCTCTCACTATCTGAGCTGGGGTGATTTCTAAGTCGTACTCCTGCAAGGAGGTGACCTAGTTAGCCCTCTTTTCTCCTAGTTCCTTCTGCACTAACAGGTTCCTGATGGCTGGGTAGGGGACAATGACTTTCGTCCTTGACTTCAAAAGATAGGATCGAAAGTGCTTGACTGCTTTGAAAACAGTGTAGGTTTGACGATCTACCACTGGGTAATTAAGTTCAACACCTTTGAAAGCAGATCTCATAAAGGAAATGGGTACTTCATTGTTCTCGGCATTCTTTTGGGTTAAGACGACGGCATAGGAACAATCAGAAGCAAAAGTGTAGAGTGTAAAGTCTTGAGAAAAATCGGGGCTCATGAGAGACGAAGCATCTATTATGGCCTTCTTTATTGCATTAAAATCTTGATTTTCTAGGGGTCCCCAGTGATAATGGGTGTCTTTCTTAATTAGATTCTATAAAGGCCTGACCATTTTGGAGAAACTAGGGACAAATATTCTCACAAAGTTAATCTGGCCTAAGAAAGACTGCATAGATTTTTTGGATGTAGGAGGGGGACATTTTGCGATGACTTGAGTCCTTTCAGGGTCGATAATCATCCCTTCGCTTGACACAATAAATCCCAAAAGTTTACCCTGTTCTACTGCAAAAATGGATTTTTTAGGATTCAAGGAGATGTCGTATTTACGACATCGCTGTAGAATGGCTCGTAAGTGAGCTAGATGATCGGTTTTGTTTTTAGAGAAAACTGTAACATCATCTAAGTAAACTATGACGGACTAATTTATTAATCCTCGGAAAGCAATGTCCATTGCTCTCTGGAAAGTGGCACCAACATTAATCAATCCAAAGGGCATTTTTTGATAAGCATAAGTGCCCCACGGGGTACGGAAGGTAGTTTTAAGTTGGTCTGGTGGAGACATCAGGACTTGGTTGTACCCTGAGAAACCATCCAGTAAGGATAGCCTCTCAGAACTAGATACATGTTGAAGGATCTGTTCCATGGGTGGGACAGGATAGTTGTCTTTGTCAGACGCTCTATTAAGGTTTCGAAAATCGACGCAGAGTCGGATTTCCCCACTTTTCTTCCGGATTGGGACAAGGTTAGAAACCCATTGAGTGTGCCTAACAGGAAAAATTATCTTAGCATTTAGGATCTTATTCAATTCTTTTTTAATGGTCAGTTCGAGCTTAGGGTGCATTTTTCTCAATTTTTGTTGAAAGGGTAAGGTTTGAGTCTTCATAGGAATGACATGTTGTATGATGTTAGGGTCGAAAGTTTTAAGGTTATCATACGCCCATGCAAAGACATATTTAAATTCTTTGAACAAATTAATAAATGCATCTTTTTCTTGTTGAGAACACCCCAACCCTAGATTAATGCACTGCGGATTGTCCTCAGTTCCTAAGTTTACTTTTTTATAAGATAATGAGGAAGTATTGGTTTTACAATTGACTGACCTTTTAAATTTATCTTGAAGATCATAAAACTTCTCTAATCTAACTACAGATTTAGGGATCGAATTTACCATATCCGATGAAGTTTCAGGAGTTCTCGGATCTGGTATTACCGTGAAATTACGCAAATTTTCGTCGTGCGTGTGTTCGTCTATCACCGCACCTTGAAAAGTTTCTTCCATGTGCAGAAAGTTAATAATCTGCTGATCATTGTCAAATACTCTCCATTTTGTGATGTTGTCGGGAACGGATGGTCTGAACAACCGCTCGATGGAGAATGCATCTAGGGATAAACCTTCTACAGGAAGAAGTTTATAAGCTACATTAGCTAATAAATCTGCTTCAAAGTTATTCAATCTAGGAATAGAATTTATATTGAAAGCAGAAAATTTATTCATTAAATTCCATACCTCGGATTGGTATCTTTTGAGATGCAGAGACATACAGTGGATAGAATCTCTTACCTGTCTAACCATTATTTCAAATTCGCAAAAGACAGTTAAATTTTGAATGTTCATATCCAAAGCTTTTCTGAGAGCTTGCAGTAAAGCCTCATATTCTGCAGTATTAATAGTACATTCAAATTCTAACCTACATGCCATCAATGTTTTGTTACCTGCCGGATCGATAATGACGCAGCCTGCTCCAGCTCCTTCTTTGGACTTTGACCCATCAAAATAAAGAGACCAAATTTGATTTCCATCGGGTACATGAGATCGTTGTGTAGAAGCTGTTGGTTGCACATATGCTACAATCTCAGACTGTTGTTCTGGATTGGTGATAGCTGAAGCCTCGGCCATGAAATTGCCGAAGAAGGTGTCTATCCCTTGTACTTCAGGTGAATCAGTAGAAGGTGTAAATGGTTCGTTGGGATCGTTCAAATCTGTGACCATGAACTTAAGGTAGTGCTCACGATTCACCTTGATCTTGTTGGGCTTGTCGTTCTCTGGAAGCCATAGGTGAGACCAATCTGTCACAAAATAGCCATGTAGCTACTCTGACCAGTCCCTTCTTAAAAACAGACCATACACTTCTGGAATATCGACAACAATAATATCAATGATTTGATGAACCTTGGGGTTAGACGATAATCTTATAAGCACATTTTTTAGTTCACCTATAACTTTAACATTGGTCCGATCAAGTTGTATGATTTTTAAGGTGGATGGTTCAACTTTAGCATTAATCTTTTGGCATACAGACCATGGCATCACATTGGATGATGCCCCTGAGTCCACCATGCAATTGTGCACGTTTCTATTAAAGATCTCGAAAGTTAACAAAAATGGAGGTACATCTTTGCAAGTACTAAGAGCGGTATCTTGTGGCTTTTTACTTGCATTTTCTAAATCTACTTTACCTACATTATTTACATTATTTACATTACTTACAGGAAGGCTTCCTTTATCTTGAGGATCAGGATTGTTTTTAGTGGAAGTCTTCTGAGGAACTTTGTTCTGCACAACCTTATTACCACTTGAATTACCATTTTTGCCATTCTTTGAGATATTCTGTAACATTTTTTGTAGCAGAAATGGAAATTTCAATAACTCATAAACATAAATGTTAGCTCTCAACTTTTTAAGATCTTCAACTACATCATAATCTAAGTTGGGGTTCACATTACTCTGTTTAGTCTCAACTGGTTTAGATTTCTTTGGAGGCGAAGTTGTAGTGTTCTCGGTATAAGTTTTGTTGGTTGTCTTACTCCTGGTATTATATGGATGCACTGTCTCGAAGTTAGCTTGAAAGATGCTATCCGAGAAGTGTCCAAAATTTTTTGGAGAAGACTCCTCTTCTTGAACTGTCTCTTGTTCAACTACCTCCTTAAGGATCTCAGGAGGCATCAAGTTATCCTGGGCTTCTAGAATTGTTTGAAGGGTGCATTGCAGACTTTCTAGATTAAGGCCTTCGATGGTTGGATTAGGTCGATTGGTAGGAAAAGGCTTCCGGAACGGGGGCTTGTAAGGTCCTTTTCTTGAGGAAGCTTCTTCGGTCATCCTTTTTAAGTCTATAACTTGATTTGACAGTTTTTGAACAACTTTAGTTAAGTTTTCTAAATCCGAGCTTTCAGGCTATGTTTTACTTTGAGTAGGTCTAGGGAGGATTTCGATCTTCTTTTTGGAAGAAGAACTAGTCTCAGTTTCATTGCTAGTAGAGTCTTTAAGACTAAGAATATCCTTTTCAATCTGGCTGGCCTCCTCGAAGGCTTCTAACAACATGGCTTTCTTAGATCGTTTAACCCAAATAGCTATACTTTGATGCAAAGCTTTAGTGTAGTATGTTATTATAAGACTCTCGGCAGGCATGGAATCAACAGGGATTCGGTTTTTAAGTGTTAAGAATCTTTGATTAAAGTATTTAACTTTTTATTTTGGGTTCATTCTTAAGCTAGAAAGGTCCATGACTAGGACTTCCGGAGGCTTACCGTCTCCGAACTTTTCCAAAAAGCATGACTCAAACTTTTCCCAAGACACGATGGTATGGGGTTGCTGGGCAAAGTACCATGTAGATGCATTTCCCTCGAAAGTATAAGGGAACAACCTACAAACTATGTCTTCATGCTTGACATTGCGGAGTCTTATGGCTAACATAAACTTTTTAATGTGATCTTCAGCGATCTATTTTGAGTCAGGGTCAAACTTGGGGAGCCATTTCTCCGGATGTTTAGGTAAAGGATGCTAAGCTCCAGGTACAACTACGACATCCTGGTCAAGCCAAGGTCTAGCAGGGTTGTTCTGGTTTTCCATTGGTGTAGTGGGTGTGGAAGGCTGAGAAAGAGAACTGCCTTCGTCAGAAGAATCTCCTCCAGAAGAGGAAGGAGATGATGGAGGTGGTGAAGGAGGTATCCCAAATCCTCCTGTAGCAGGATTGAGGGTTGGATCTGTAGGATTCACAGTGAGGTTAGTGCCTCCGAGTTGTTCTCTGATATCAGAGAAATCTAAAGGTTGGTCCAACGGATGGTTTGATTGCCTCAAACGGGCTAAGGCACTATGAGTTCTTATAAGAGATTGACGGACAATCTCTTGTATGTCACCACCTGTAGGATTAGGGGTTACTGGCTCAACTGTGATCCAGGGATCGTCGGTTCATGTGGTTGTTGTTTGAGGGGGAATGTTATCATTCGAATGACTTCTAGTCACTATAGGTGAGCGATTAGGTGGTGGAGGAGTCTTGTGACAGCCTCGTGCCATTAATTAATTTCAGGCCCTCCTTCTAGCGCCATTTGTTGACGGGAAAAATTGATCGTCCGTCAACTGGGAGAGTGGAACCGGTCCGAGGTTGTCTAATAACCCAAGTCGTTTGGGATGAACCACCCTGACGGGTTTAGCGGCTCCGTTAGCTGATCTAATTCCTAAGGAAACAAAAGAAAACTACTCTGAACTAACTAATCTAAATAAACTAACTATTAAAACAAACTAATAAACTAATCTAACTATTATCTAAAACTAACTATTAAAACAAACTAATAAACTAATCTAACTATTAACTAAAACTAACTATTAAAACAAACTAATAAACTAATCTAACTATTAACTAAAACTAACTATTAAAACAAACTAATAAACTAATCTAACTATTATATATACAATCTACTAGCTAACACTAAGAAATTAAATAACTAACTACTAACAAAAATAAATCTTATTCACAAAATCTACAATATTTACAATTTACAGATTTGAATGAAAACCTGAAAAACTCATTTGTATTCTGTCCTGAGACAGAGAGAGATATTGTTTTTTGATTTTTATGATTTTATGAAAAAGAAATAAAACTATCTAAACTAAACAACTAATATACTTACTCTAACTACAAATCTAAGCTAACTAAACTACTTAAATTATACTAACAAATAAACTATTAAATAAATAACAAACTAACCTGAAGAAACGCTCCAGGTTTGTCCTGTATGATGATTGCCTTAGCTGATCGGAGGGAGGAAACCATGGATGATTTTAGGGGCTAAATTTCGCTCATGGGCTAATTTTCCATGGTTTTTCCAAAAACGAGATTCACTATTTTAAAAATAATTTGCCCAAATTCTATAGGATAAAATTATTTTACCTTAAAAATCGCCAAAATTTTATAAAAAATATATAAAATCCTTAGAAATTTGAATATTTTTACAAAAATATCGCCAAACAGTTATAGTTGGCATATGAAGGATAAGTAAGATTCGCCAAGGTTTCTACATTTTAAAATAAATTTTCATCCTTAAAATCATCCCTAGAGGAAACCCACACCGAATTATCCACAAACTTCTCGTAAACTAGAAGTTGTTGTGCTCTTCAAATAAAATTTCAGGACAAAGAAGACATAAAAACTACAACAATCTTATGATTTATAAATCTTCACAGTTAGATAAATCTGTATGCAAAGATCTATACGAAATGATTCAATTAACGAAGAAGAGAAATCTGTGATTCATTAATTGAAACCAAGTAATTGTTGTACTTTTAAATAATGAAAGAGATAAGATATGGATAACACATAAATCAAATCATATCATCCTACAATAGATTATGATAGCTAAAGTAGTCTATAATCAACTGCAAACTGATATGCAAAAACTTGAAACAAAAGATTGATATATTGAAAGCGAAAGATGTTACAAGACATCAACTCTCGTCTCAGTTTGTATCAGAAATCCATAGCCTATTTCTCCCACAAGTGAGGATGCTCCTTATTACAAAAAATAATAAGTATTTAAAGACCTCTTACAGGGTAAAACATCCCTATAGAGGTTATCAAATCTGGGATGATATCCCAAGTTCCTATCTCTAACTCAAACTAACAACTTAAAAATAAAACTATATCACACAAATATCTCCTAGACTGTCCAGCATGTCCAATGCAATTCGAATGTACCTGCAAGAGGTCAAAACAAGATAAGTTAGGAAGATATTTTGTTGATAAAAATGATAAAAATCTAATTCTAAAGACTAGCTACAGAATCTTGCGATTCTGTAGCTGGTCTAAATCAAACACAGGATTAGCATTAAAATCAATTCAAATCTTTAAAGAATTAAATTCAAAATATTAACAAGCATATAATAGCTTTTTGAAAGACAAACGAATCATTCAAATTGAAATTGTTATACTAATTTGAGATCAAAACAAGACTAAGATCAATCAGACGACCATAGAAATGCATATACTATGTTTCATTTGTTGTCACAAAATCGGGTAAATGGAATCATATTGGATAACTGACAGTAATGAAATCGATTCATAACCAATTGAAATCACAAATAGTTGCTTCAGCTATCCATAAAATCAATTCGAATCCAAACCAAATTAACAGGATCATTTTCTCAAATTGATCGCAATATATTAAACACAACAAACGATCCATATTATTAGCGAATCGAATCAAAACTGGTATGTAAACGATATCACAATGGATTCAATCGGTTGATAACAGGGTCTATGGGATTCTCCCAATCATTTATTGTTTCCAATTGGGGAAAACAAAATCGATTGACAGTCGACAAAATCGTTACTTGAATTCATTTCAAAATGAAATATTAACTGAATCTTCTCATACGAATTCAACAGAGATACATAAGTCGATCTGAGTTAACAAACTTTCTTTGAAAATTAAAAAATCAACAGAGCAGCATCAAGTTTATTTTCGATGCGAATCCAACTCATGAAAACAATCGTGCCAACTCAAGATATGCAACAATCCAATCAAAACAAGAGCGAATCGAATAGATGGAGTTTGACATAGTCGTTTTGAATCAACACAGTTCCATAATTATAGAGAAAAGATCTTCGACACAAGTCAGATATAATCCAAATCTAAATGGAAGCTTTGAAAAAACAGAGTCATTTTTCCAATTTAATAGACTACATCATAATTATCAAGCCAATTCAATCCTATGAAATCGTTTTAAAAAATCAAATCGTAAAAACTCAATCAGGGTCGCTGTGATCCAACCACAACGAAATCTTATCGAATCAAAACATGGTCGTGCTCTAATTTTAGCAAAACAAATCTCATGTTCAGGTTAGATACAAATAAAATCCAATCAAAAACAAACACTACTAATTTCGTTAACTCGGGCCAACAGACAAACAAATCAAACCTAATGAAAACCAATCAATTGCTAAATTGGGCACGACCAAATCGTTTACCAAAATCACCACTTCATTTATTTTTAGAAAAATGAAAACAACGTATAGGATCCAAAAAACTATGACAGAGTCATTTCGAATGAAGGACAGAGCTATTTGAAAACTCAAATCATTATATTAATCCTAGGAATTCACAAAACGAAAGTGATATCGAAATTCATACCTAGATGATGAGCAGACAGCTTGGTCATGACATTTTGGAATTCACGAAGGTTGTAGCCGACTCGACATTCCTAAATACGATGGAACCAGTGGTTTTCTGCTTCTTGTCATCAGCTCTAAGCTTGTCCCTTTGTCTTGTCAACACTGTAACCTGGTTTTCCAACAATTTGATCTTCGACTGTAAAAGGGGAACGTCGGTATAGTAGCGTTCCATCCACACATTACATTGGTCACATGACGACTGTCCGGGCTTTGAAAATGCAGGTGAGGGTTTGTTTAAATCGCCGAGGGTTTTGTTAGGTAGCTTGATCCCTAAGTAACTAGTGTTGTTCCTTAAACACGGGGGCAAATTAGAAACGAAGTCATAGGGTTGGCTCGGAGCACAGACCTTGGGAGTAAGGGTACTCACTAGCTAGGAAGCGTTCGATGTTAGAGTCTGAGTCTTCACTGAGGACTATGGGCTTCTACTCAAAATTTGGCTTAGATTTATTCCGAGCCAGTCTCGATATGAGTCGAGCATTCCTTTTACCTTTTCTATCGACAGTAGGTTTACCTTTAACCTTTTTACTCACAGGCTTTTTTACAGCCTCAACCTTGTCCACTAAGGCGTCGGGTAGGTCGATATTAGGGTTGATCGAGGGTTTGGGAGAGGGAAAAAGGACATGGAAAGGCACGGGTGGCCCGACCTTAGTTTCACTAACCACTGGCTTGTCAATTTGGACAGGCTCTGTATCAGCGAAACCATTTCAAGAGATAAAAGCTAGCCAACTATCACCATGAAGATTTAAGTGGTGAACAACGATGAGTCTGATTAGGTCGTGGTGGAACAAGCTACTATCGACCTTTTCTTGTTTAAATCTTTTAGCCATTTTATAAAGGCTACGCTGGAAGTAGAATGGCATATTCAATGGATAACCCATGAAATTCATTAACAAACGGAGGTGATAAAGAAAAGATAGACCATACCGACCCTCACAGGTCATGAATTGTTTGACCACTATCAAAAGATCATGCCACCTTGGTTTAAGCGTGGAAATCGGCATACCTCTGTCAGAGGATGTGACCTTTCATGAGACGAACAATAGTGGCCATGGCACCTCCTCAACTTTAGAGTTCTTAAACCATCGTTGGCCTGTGGCTGCTAATCCGGTGGTAGAGATGATGAACTCTTCATTGATTTCAAGATGAATGTCACCTATCTTGGCCCTACATCCATCAAAAGTCAGGGCAAACTTTTGTGCAACAAATAGATTAAAACCCTCAATCCTCTGTACAAACGTGAGCCAACCACTATCCTCTAAATCTTTCCGGGCATTATCGAAAAGTAGCAAGGCTTGGCTACCGTTCGGCTCAATTCGCACCACCGATGCCATGGAGAAGAGCACATGGTGGATGATGCGAATGAACGAGGGTTTGAATCATAGCATACGTAGGAGTAGAGTATTCACAGGCTTATCCGATGCTAGGGGTGAAACATGGATAAGGGATGGCATTAATGACATCGTGCGAAGGTGGTGGAGCTATTTTTTGCCCATGAAGAATAGTCATTACCATGGTACAACCGTCGGCACTTTCAACTATTCAAATCACAACACATATGTGTTACAACTATGCCATTTCAATCAATCAAACGAAACCTTTGGTAAGTGGATAAACCATTCACGCAATCAAAAGTTATGCCATAGTTTTAAAACCAAACACACAAATCGAAACCAATACCAAGGGTTTGACTATGCGACATGCGGTCTATAGAATGATTCATACCAAGAGTTTAACCAACGTGCCAATGTATTTTTATGTATACCAATGTGCCAAGTGGATTGATCAAATGACATGTAAATCCAATCTCCAATGTATTACAAACTCAGTGAAAACAAAATTATACAATCAATCGAAGAATGTCAAATGAGTACAGATCAAAAGGTCTTGCCAACTATATAATGATAAGTAAAATGTAAACACAATGGGCATATCGACAAGAATGATAAAGACAATTCAATAATTCTTTTAATGCGACTTTGAAAGACAAAGTTTTCACGCTTACAGTCATGAAAACAAAAGCGAAGGTAAGTGTGCAAATATCACAAAAATAAAAGTGTCGTTTATTTGAGAATTGCAACGAAAAATTGAGGTTTGCACAACATTGGTGTAGGCATCTTATAACGACAGTAGAAAAATGTGAATTGGCTGCCAACACAACCTAGGGAAGTCTGTTTATTTCAAAGGCAATCAAACACTATATATGCTCAATCTCAAAAGAAATCTAGAGTTGTAGTAAAAGTATATTAGTCACACCTTGCCTTGAACAAACTGAAGTTCTATTTTGAATTACAGAAAAGAAACCTACCTATTGCAGAGTTCAAAAGAAATAATTATCCAAAGAATCTTGGATTACATTTAAGAAATAACAACCTAGGAAAGAAATCTTTTAGGATACTGCAAAAGGAAAGACCAACTATTCTGTAACAGAGAATAGGACCCTATTCCCCAAGCAGGAATCTTCAACACCTGTTTCCGATTATCACACTTTCATGAACTCATTACTAATAAAAAATGATTGGCATGCACTGAAGGTTAACTATCTCTTAACAGAGAACAAGACCTTATTCCCCAAGCAGGAATCTTCATCACCTGTCTCTGATTATCACATTTCATAAATTCATCAAATAGGATTGCTAACTAGAATGATTAACAATTACCCAAGCATGAATTATATGAAAACAATGTAACAATCAGTAAAGCAGAGTTTCAGCAAAACAAAGTTCAGTAAAGTAGAGTTTCAGCAAAACAAAATTTAATCAAGGAACAAACAAAAATAATACTAGCACACTACAGAATGAATGGGTGAATATTGTAAATAAGATGGGCCCTCCCTTCTCACAAGATTCCCCAGAAACGAAAGGAACTAAGAAGGAATTCTCAGAATAATCTTTTATTCATCTGTCAACTGTATCATGTTACAATGTCTGAAGTAAACACGTCCTTCTCTGTAATTCCTTGCTTAGCCTAGATGATCCCCCCTAATGATGATTTCCCCTTATTTAGAGAGGAGAATCCCCTCGATACAATTTGATCATTAAATTACATGTGCACATCTGAATCCTATTCTTAGTCAGATATGATCTCTATACTGGAATAGGATATCCTGGTCTCCCGTAATAGAATGCTATCACAATCGTTGAAATGGTGCTGAGTGAGGTGTAGCTGTTGCGGCTGGTGTAACAACTTCTTTATTTATCTTCTTGTTACTGTTGTTGTATACTATTTCAACATCGCAAATCGTGGGCTGTTTCAATAATGGGATTTGTGTTCTGACTGTTTCAGCAACGTGATCTCAAGCATCAGTGATGGTTGATTCTGGCTCAAGGTGTGGCTGTTGTGGTCAGTGTAACAACTTCTTCTTCCTGTTGTGTGAATTGTTGTTTCAGCATCGTAGGCCATGGACTATTTTAGCCACGGGGTTTACTTGCTTTTGACTGTTTCAGAAACGGGCCTTCAAACAACAACGATAATCTGCAGCTCGAACTGGTTTAGCACTTATATATTTCTAATCGATGGTTAAGTATGAGAGCAATGTAAAATTATATGCAAAACAAATTAAACATATAGTAAAGAGAAGAGATGTTATATACCTTTGGAAAGATAGGGTAAGGTGATAATGTAAGTTTAAATGTGAGTGGAAAAAGGATGTAATGGTAGCAAAAAGTGTGAGCAAAAAGGTACATTATAGGGTCCTAACATAATGCAACCTCATTTTACATTTTATTTTAATAAAAGAACTATGAGATACATGTTCCTATGACTTGATCTCATTGATCTCATTAGTTTATTATATTTTAGAGTGTGGTTTTTGCAAACAATTTTAGAGATCTTTGTAGGTATTTATATCACCAAGGGTAGACAATTCCAAGGAAATATAAAAGAAGGATTTTCTTCAAAAACATTGCTATATTTGAACCTTGTTGTCTGCTAAGCATCAAATGAATAATGACTTGCTGTAATTAGCCATATTTTTGCAAAGAATTTCATCTTGTTTTTCTCAAGGCATCTTAAATAGTAGTTGCTCTTGAACCTTCACCACTATATAAGGAAGAGACACCATAACCATCAAGATTAGAGGTCTCTGGTACAGGTTCTCCAAGAAACTTGAGTAAGTGAGTAAAGTATCTTTATTAAAGAGTAACAAGGAGGTTGGATTAGCGGTTAGTCATGGAAACATCACAATAACTTACCAAAGAATAAAGTGACTTGAGCCTATAGATACCGTTCCGTTCTTTCTCAATGGTACCATCCACTACACACTAAATAACTTGATTATATCATATCTTTATATAGGCCACGTCCTCTTAAGTACCCATTACATCAGGACAATCACTAAGGAATATAATGAAAAGTCATCCTCTAACATAAATACCATCCCAATTGAAAAAAAAGAAGAGAAAGAATAAGTTGTTTTCAAAGTTGTCCCCCCATCTTCTTGCACAAAGCAATCTTATATTAAAATATTTAAACATGGAGGGCCAGTATCCGAGGGTGTAAGAAGCTAACCCGTTGGGATACTGAACAGGTCTACTGGCAGTGGGTACCGGCCTGTGGTATGACTAGGTAAACCCATCAGAGTACTAAACAGGCTTGCTGATAGCGGGGCATTCTACCTAGTGAGGATGATAATATAACAAAAAATAAATAATAAATCTAAACTTCTCCTGATGTACAACATTACTTATAGACAAAGCTGACACGAAGTATGTATGGTTAAGCTAAGGTTAATGAAATCCATAAATTTTCCATTGGGAACTAACTTTGAGACTATCTTGAAACTCTCTCACCTACCTCTTCTTATCTATATATAGGATCTCTTATCCTATAGGTGGGACCATCTTCTAACTGTCTCGTCAGACCAATCTGTGAAATTTATCTCTACACTTAACAAGATGTAAATCTTCATCTATTGGGAGAACTGACTGGTTTCCTGTATTTTTTATCACGAGGTGTCACAATACTTAGGTGTGGGGGAGGGGTTCATGAGTTGACAAATGATAACATTACCTATAAGAAGTAAATATTTGTAAAAATTCATGTATTGTTTTCATGATACAGGTTATTTCATCAGAATTCATTTTATTTTTTAATTCCTAATCTCGTGTGTGCTATAAATTGTTGTACATACCCTTAACAGACCACTTTATGGGCTTATTTTCGTTACAGGATATTCATTATAATATTGAAATTACATGTCTTATGTGAGTTGTTAGCGATATTTCTTGCTAACGGGGGTAGGAAATCAAAAGGTGGGTTAAAACCCACTTATCCAAGGTCTCGGGCAACATGCGCCCGTGGTAAACAGTAAGCAAGAACGGACGATCTGGATCAGCGCGCCCGGATCAACGGCGCACAGTGAATTCTGGACCCCCCTTGCCTTCCGACCTTTAAGCTGGGGGGGGGGGTCCGGAATCGAGGGCGCATCTCTCCGACGGCCCAGATGAGCGCGCCCGGATCAACGGTGGAAAAGGTCATTACGGGCCCCCCCCC
>ML794021.1:22648-43061 GCA_009831015.1 Picea engelmannii
ATCTTCAAAATCTTAGGTGTGGGGGTAATGTTGGGCCCATGATATGATTGATTTTATGATGTTAATTAGATCCTTTTTGCTGAATGTGTATATGCGTTTTCATGTTTTGAAGAATTTTTGAAGAGATTTTGTGTCAAATCGCTATGATCCACACTAGGTATGCATAACTCATGTTTTATGATGATCTTGACTGTAATTTAATATGTTTTTATGTTTCCAGGAATCTAATTCATGTTTTGTATGTCACAGGGAAAAATCGTAGCTTTTTTTTTCTTCCAACACTCAGTCTGGTACTCCATCCAACACTCAGTACAACACTCTATCCAGCACAAAAATGATGGGCAATTTGGCGGTTATGGTATTGGCGGCAAGTGATGGGCGAATCAGAGACATGGTTTTTTCTCATGCTCATGCCCTCCAACTACTAAACTCTTGACAAATCGATTTGGGTTGTTATGTTGGGTGATTATTGGCTCACTTCATTTCGGCAGTTAGGGAGTCATTAATGCAGTTTACTATTTTTAGAAGAGGTTCGACCCTTCAGTGGTCGACCTCTCAGTTTGTAAAGCTTATAAATACCACCTCAGTGGTCATACAAAAGGGAAGAAGTCATGTGTTAGAGACAAAAACGATTTTAGCTATGTTTTTCCATTTTCGTTTTGCCAGACTATGTAAACCTGTGTTTTTAAGTTTTAATGGTGAAATCACTTTGTTAAGTTCGTGGTGTGAATTTGAGGAGTGACCACGACTTGCTGGGGGTCCCACCAACATTCTGGGTAACTATTTTATGAGTTTGTTTGTGAATTAGATAATGTAGATGTCTTTTTATTTATTTTTATGTACATGAATTGTTATTTTACTTCTTTGTTATATAACTTGATGTTTATGATTTAATTGGTTTAATTTAGTTTTTGCATGTTATTATGAGGAATCTTGTTAGTATGAAATGAATTATCAGTTGATATAAGCAAGCTTTCAAGATTAGATACTAACCATGTGTGTAGCTAGATGATAAATTAAGTTTTCTTTTATGCTGAAATAGATGATAAAAATAGACTTTTAAAACATAAGTTTTAATTCATGCTTTCTTTCACAGGGTTCGATGGATCAATAGTCATTAGCCTTTAGTTTTCAATTTTAATTTGTCGATCTAGTTTCCATTTAGCTTTATTTATTTAATTCATCATTTTGTTTCTCATTTGCTTTCTTGTCATATGCTGAAATAATGTTTAAATTATTTTTATGAGTATTTCCTCTTTTTGCAATTTGAATTGTTAAGATAGGACTAGTTTAGTTTCGTTCATGCAATTTCTTTCTTAGATCAAGATTGCAATTTCAATTTGTAGTTAATTATTGAGTTTAGTGTAGTATGATTTTTCTTCATTAGTATAGAATGCAATTGAGTTTATTAGCCTAGCCTCTTTATATTGTTGATGATTAATGCATGATCAATAATCACATGGATATGTAGGATAATTGATGTTGTTTCCATAATGGCTAAGTTCTCACTGGATTGTCTAATTCACACTTTTCACTTTGCTATTGAAGTCAATATCGAGTTCATCCCTCTTAAATTATCATTCATTGTCAAGTGCCATCGTGATATCATAAGACACTAGAGACATAACCATCAGCACTATATTTGAGTTTTTATTGCTTTCATATATTAAAAGATAGTTTTCTTGCTTTCATAGATTAGAAGATAGTTTTCCTGCTGTTGTAGGATAGACAATCTTCTTTCTTTGGTAGATTAAGGGATAGTTTTCTTATCATAGAGATTAGTTGTTAATTTCTTTTATTATCATAATGGTTTAAATTCAATATATTTCCTTTTGTAAATTATAAATACTTGTGAAGATTAGTTTAAGAATAGAGTTCACTTGTTTCTTAGTTTAATTAGTTTCTTATTGATTAGTTTACTTGATGTAGAAGTCATCCTAGGTTAGTTAGTTGTTTACTTACTTTAATAGGTTAGTTTCTTACTTGTATATTCTTGCTTTGATAGATTAGTTGCTTGCTTGTCTATTTTCTTTCTTTCATAGGATAGTTGCTTATTGAATTTAAGTAGGCTATTTGAAGTAGTTTTGTTGTTGCTATTTTCTTTTTAGATAAATAGTTTTCTTTTGCTTATTGTTATGATTGAACTAGTTTTCGTTAAGTAGGGTTTTCATTTTCTTTCCTAGAACTATTCATCGATCCTTCATTCAAAGATTACTTAGGATAAATAGTTTGAGTTTCTTAGTAGGGTTTGATCATTAGATATCTTTTCTTGAATAGATTATCCCTTAGATAGCCACTTCCTTAGTTAGACTATACTACTGCCAACTCTTCTACCTTGGCATATATTTTGTTACAACTCTAAGTTTACTTACCCCGGGTTGACAATTTAATTGAGGGTTTTTAGTGTGTTTTTAGTGCATATAGAACACCCACCACTTATCTAATTTGGTGGGATAATCCTAATCTCTTTAACCATATCTCTTTCTCCTATATAATGATGGATTTATCATGGAAAAGGTTAAGAAAAAAGAAATCAAGATCAAGTAAGGAATTTATGAAGGAATAGGCTGAAGATTGTGTGAGGAACTCTATTTCAACTCATGCTTGACCTTTAAAAAGTTCGTCCCTACGTATACATGGGTTGTCCTATGACATCCACTGTATGCACACATGTAGAGAAAATATTGCATGTCTGCATACGCGACTGTGTATACTACAACCCTTGTATACCCTCCAACATGTTGAAAAATTTAAAAGATGCAAGAGTTAACCCCCCTCCTGAACTTGTCAAATGCAGGATGTATGTTCATTGGAGGGAGAAGGAGCATGAGGACATTGATAATTTGGTCGGAGAGGACCCTGATTCTACCACCGCATTGGCGCAGTGTGGCTTGCTGAAATTCTTCCAGTGTCCATTTATGTGGGCACAACCTAGGCTATTGAATGCCTTGGTAGATTACTGGAACCCAGATGCAGAGGCATTCATGCTTGAGGGACAATCATTGACTCCAACGACTGAAGATATCTACTTTTTGACTAGCCTCTCAAGGACAGGGGAACCAGTCAACTTTCACACGTTTCCCTCTGGGCCTCACAACATATAGGAGTTGATTGGACTCCATTGAGAGGTTGGCATAGACAAAGTGGGCACACAGGTGTCGCTAAACAATATTTCTAACTTATCGCTGAAAGCGATATTTTTTCTCATTGGGCGGATCACTGGATCCACATCTTTACATCAGGCTTCTCAGATGCCCATGAATTGTGTAGTTCAGTGCTTATATGCACACATTTTTGACTGGAGTACCACCTTACTAGACTGCATGAAGAGGCAACTAACAGAGTGTCTTATGCGGAGACACAGAAACTTTGGGCTCGGGACTATTTTGTGTTCCTTTTATTTGAGAGGGTACCAAGTCTCAGCCCTAGAGAGAGGCTATGAGGGAATGAGCCCTCTCTCCCAGCGTTATGCATATGGGTGGCGTTGTTGCTGCGACAGGGTGGGGGGAGGACTATTGAGGCCTTCGATGACAATTTTTTTCCTTGGTGGGTATGACAGATTCCATCCATAGAGGACTACCCCTATGCCAGGATTGACTATTATAAAGATCTTGACATGCCCATACCTCTCGGAGAGGAGGGAGGAGAGATGGGAAAGTTTTTTCTTTTGTTTTCAAAGTTATTTAATTTTTATGTTTTTTCATATATATAATGTTTTTTGTATACCAGAGTATCTGACACATCTGTATCCGTTATGTGTAGATGTGGGGTCGATGTGTCTAGAAGACTTTGCAAGGACTAGGTGGCATCCTCGACCAGAGGCGGGACCATCCACAGCCGATGGCCCAATAGTAGTAGGGGGACCTCTAGATAGAGAGGCTGAGAGAGTTTTGAGGCAGGTGGAGCGGAACCTCACCGCTCTTACTCGTACATTTCCTATGGCAGAGATCGAGGATCTCCCACCGTCCATGCAGACTCACATTGTCGGGGTACCACAGACCTGGGTCCATATTTTTCGACGTTTGGCCAACATCATTGTTCATTATGGAAGGACCAACAGGCCCCACCCTTAGTTAGGCTAGACTTCTTACATGCCGAGGGCACCTTTTGTATATTTTTGAGGGCATAAGCCTCGTGACTCTTTACTTGACACATATTTTTTGAGGCGCTCATTCCCACCTATGTACTCTGATACTTTGCAATATATATATGTGTTTTTACATATTTTTGTGTTTTATGGATTTCATTTATTTACAAATGTATTTACATGTATGTCTATGTGATTTTTATTACATGTGTGCAATATGCCAATCTAATATATGATTAGCTAGAGTATCTGTGATTTTATTCAATCTCCTAGGAACATGGATATACATAATGTAATCAAAGCTTTGTTCTAAGAGATGTACCCTAAGGAATCGTCGGTGCAGAGTAGGATCATAAACGTGGTAAACTCCATTTAATTGAGACACAACCAACGAAGTTTCTAAGTAGACTCAGAGGTGAGATATACCATGTAACAAAGCGTCATGAAGAAAATCTAAGACTGTGATGTATTTAGAAACATTGTTTGTGGTGTCACCTAAACAGATACCTCCTAAAGATAGCAACTGGCCTTGAGGTGTGAAAATCACCCATGCTGCAGAAGAAAGCCTACAAGTGTGCTGGCTAGCACCATTTGTGAACCCAATGAACACCTTTGATTCACTTAACATCTACCACAGTGAAAAAGATGACATAAAAAATGACACGTCCATAAAACTAAAAAGATAAAAACTACAAAAACAAATGTACAAGAACTATGCATATGTTACAAGAAGTCACCCGAGGTGACCAAACTACGAGTAATACTTCCTGAGGTAGAGCCCATTTCTAGGCTCCGACAAAGTATTCCCTCAAAGTACAAGATAAGCACCCTTATTTAGAACCTCTTTTACGATGAAAGGTCTGAACCACATGGGTTTGAAATTTCCTGCCCCTAGGGGTCCTTATCTTGGTCATAGACCAGGACAAGGTCACCTTCAGAGAAAATCCGAAGACAAACGGACCGATCATAATAACACTTAAATTTTTTCTTGTGAGCCTCGTTAGCCAAGGCTGAATCATGACGCTGCTCCAGGTATAATAAATGCTCTTCAAGCGGTGAAGTGTCTGTCAATAAATGTACTGCCAACTTTAGAGATGGGATCTGGCACTCTATGGGCAAGACTGCTTCCAGCCCATAAATGAGTTGAAAAGGTGAGAAACCGGTTGCAGTCTTAATAGACATTTGGTAGGCCCATAATGTCAAGTATAACATCAAATTCCAATTTGACTTGGCCGAATTGATCGTTCGTTGTAGAATAGTATTAAGAGATTTATTTACAGCTTCCACCTGACCATTCACTTGTGGGTAGTAGGGTGATGAATGTTCTTTCCTCAACCCAATATTTGATGTTAACTCAGACATCATTTTATTCTGAAATTGATTGCCATGGTCAGTGAAAATCTCTCTCAGGACATCGAATCTTGCTATAATCTGGTTAAACAAAAAGAGTGTTGCGATCTCTCCGTCATCTTTGAATGTTGGCATAGCTTCGACCCACTTTGTGAAGTAGTCTATTTCTACGATGATATAATGGTGCCCCCTTGTTGAAGGGGGGTTTCATGTAGTGTAATCAATCCCCCACTTGGTGAAGGGACCAACAGTAATGACGAGAAACAAGGGATCAGGGTGTGCCCTCATCTTCCAAGAGAAGGTCTGACGCTAGTGGCACTTCTTGACTGATTCAACACAATGTTTGATTAATG
Organism: Picea engelmannii; assembly: GCA_009831015.1. Taxonomy (NCBI): domain Eukaryota; kingdom Viridiplantae; phylum Streptophyta; class Pinopsida; order Pinales; family Pinaceae; genus Picea; species Picea engelmannii. The sequence continues at coordinate 28,439 of ML794021.1, forward strand.
TCAACCAAAATTAACTGACTCATAGAATATTTTGGGTTGTTTCCAACCCAAAAAACTGATCGCCACATGCTCCAGTGTGGCATTCGTTAAGTACGACTTTTTCTTCTTCATGAGTGAGACATCGGTGAAGGATGCAATCTACACCTCGACGATACAAAGTGTCCTCGAGTATGAGATAGTTCTTGGTATGATGGCGTATACGGTGACATTCATCATGAGAAGAAGAGTCGGGAACTTCAAATTCTAGATATAGACAAGTACATCTCCATACCAGGGGTCTGAAGATGTGATCAAAAACATGTCTCCTTTAATAAGCGACTCTTCGGGCATAACATCACCTGACTCAAACGAAAGTTCTGAGATGAGTTCTACAAAGACCAACAAATTTTTGGATTTTTCCGAAACAAAATCAAAGTCAAATTCCTAGAGGACAACTATCCATCTACTGATATTTCCACCAATTACTTGTCTTGTCAACATGTACTGAAACAGATTCACAGCGGAAATGACGATGGTATTGCAAAACAAGATATAATGATAGAACCGTTGGAAAACATGAACTACTGCCAACGCAAGGTTTTCAACGTGGGAATAATTGAGTTCCAGTCTAGCCAGGCCTTGACTTAGGTAATAAATCACATATTCTGAGCGTAAATGATCCTCATGAACCAAGACCATACCGATGGTCGACTCTGCCGCAACCAAGTACAATAAGAAATCTTTATTGTAATTGGGTGGACGAAGTAGAGGGGCAGTCATGAGGGCACGTTTCAATTCTTCAAAAGAGAGTTGAGCGGCTTCATCCCAATGAAAAGAAACATCCTTCTTTAGTAAACGCATAAATCCCTTCATGATCTTAGCATAGTTTGCGAATAAACGACGTAAAAAATTCTCTTTTCCGTGTAAACTCTGAAGCTGAAGGATTGTGCACGGTGGAGGAAACTAAACTATTACCTCAACTTTGAGAGGATCAACCATGATCCCTGTTGTCAAAACTATGAAACCTAGAAGATGACCCAACGTCACACAAAAACTTCATTTGTTTGGATTCAAGTGAATCTGGTAGTAGCGACATCGCTCAAAGATACGTCAGAGGTGCATAAGATGATCATCTCTCTTATGCGATCGTGATGCTAAATCATCAAGGTAAGACTCGACTATATGTTTGAGATCATGGAAAGCAAAAGACATGGCCTGCTGAAAGGTAGCTCCAACATTTTTTAGACCAAAAGGCATCTTTTGATAAGAGAATGTACCCCACGGGAAAATGAAAGAGGTTTTGTGTTGGTCTTCGAGTTTGATCTGTATTTTATTGTATCCCAAAAAAACATCCATGAAAGAAAAGGCTTCATAACCTGTGCATTCATAGACTATATGGTCAATAAATGGTGTGGGGAAGTTATCCTTTGGACAGGCTTTGTTCAAATCACAGAAGTCCATATGTATGTGAATCATACCTTGTTTTTTGTCGATTGGAATAGGATTTGACACCCATTGAGTCAAATGAACAGGGTAGATAGAACCTTCTTTGAGTAGTTTCTCTACTTCAGCCTTAATAGTTGTTGCTTTCTTAGGATTGACTAGATGAAGCTTCTACCGGATAGGCTTAGTGTCAGGATAAGTTGTTATTTCATGTTCGATGATTCTTGGATCTATGCCTGGCATTTCCTCATAAGACCAGGCAAAAATGTCATGGAATTATTTAGGGGGAACAATCAGCTCTGTCGAGAATATTCTCTACAATGCCAGGGGTTTTGGAGATATCTATAGGTATTGTTTCAACGATGGTTTCCATATTACCTTCGGCGTAAACAATGTGTGTAGCCAAGGGATTGATAGGACATGACCTATCTCCAGTCATAGTCAAAGTGAATTCTCCTTCTTCAATTCTTCTTAACTCTGGGAGGAAATAAGATCTATGATGGAGATCATCCTAGGGTCTGTCCGGACTAGTCATTGCTTCAATAATTGCTTCATATGAGGGAAATACTAAGTCTAAAGAATCAGTATTAGCAAGGGAACCTTGAGCCCAAGTAGGCTCGAGAATCGGATCTAACTCCTGTGCAGGAGTCAGATTGGGGTTGGCAGAAGCTTGCTGGACTATTGAGTACGCAACTTCTGTCATAGACAAGGGCATGTACATACCATGGTGCCTTGTCCCTTCCATCATGGCTGATGGGGAAGGAAAAAGCTACAGATTGTTGAAGTAGGTCCTATGAAACGATGAGACTTGAAAAATATCAACCTTAGGCTGGTCTGAAATGAACTTAACATCGTCGGAAGGAGGTCGGTAATTGAAAGTACCCATAAAAGGTGGGCACAAAACAAACCCTATGTTGACGATGTTGGGTTGAGGGTTATTAATCATCGGGAATGTGGATGCCCTCGATGAAGGGTCAGGACGGGAGAAAGACAACTGATCAATGGTCACTATCTAGCCCTCGCGTGGAAACAACAATACCCGTAAAATTGTAGTGACCATTGCTTGCATAGCATAGGTCCAACTCCTTCCTAACAAGATATTGTAGTCGAGAGATGCATCGACCAATTAAAACTTGACACACACGGTCTTCCCCCCTAACTGCATAGGAAAAGAGGGGAGGATGCCTTGTGGCTGGAACGAATGACCATCGAACATGGTAATAAGAGTAGGTGACAGAGACAAAACGGGTTGGTCGATGGCCTTCCAACATGCCAAATACATCACGCATGTCGAGGAACCCTCATAAACCACCGTGTGGAAAATATTTTGAGTAAAATATTTCATGGGGTTAGCCACTACTATTTGAAATGCTACGTGGTAAGGGAGACGAGGTTTTAAGTCAGTCGTATCAAGCATGATCATACCCATATTACAAGTCTCAACAGATTCTAGGGAGGCTAACAGAGCCTTTCTCTGGGAAGGGAAGCTCTCGAGGACCTCCAAAGAGGACATCGCAAAAGGGGTTTGAGACAAATCCTCCACCGTAGAGTAGTTCTGGGAGGCCCTTGTGTTTGGATTGTGAGAAGCCTTCTTGAAAGCACCTTTTGGGACATGTGTCATTGTTTCACCCAACGTCTTCTTGATATGGAGAGGAATAGGTGGGTTTTCGGCTTCTTTACTCTTCTCAGAGGTGTTTGGCATTCCATAATCATGCACTCTAGTCGATATATAGGCATCACCTTTCATCATATACACATTCACGAATGAAGAATTACTCGAAGACAGAGGGGGTCTTTGACTGCCCCTGTTCGTGCTCAGAGAGGCTTGAGTTAAATTTTGCCCATGTTGAAATGGGTTTGTTAACACAACAGGTTGCTGATGTGCCAATAAATTTTTGGCCTCCACGAGATGAGGGCACTGGTGAGTCGGGTGGTCTTTTGTGCATAGGTTACATGGATACTTCGACTTCTTCTTTTCAGTGTTTCCCTCACTAGCATTATCGGTAGGTTTCTTATCCCCCTTATCGTTGTTTTGTTGTTTCTTCTTTCCTTCAGGCTGCTAGGTGGCCTTTGGGTTAGTCAATTGCACACTATGTACATCTGACATTTGGGTAGGGGCAGCAGCCGGACTAGTGGTCTAGCTGGCCACTTTCTGCTGTATCACCAATTGCTGCAATTGTTTTGACAGTTGTTCAGCGGGCTTCATTTGTGTTGAACCAACAATACCATCAGCAGGTGGTCCTTCTCTCTGTCTGGTATTGTCAAGTATTGACCGTGGTGCATCTGGAAAAATTTCGTAAAGTAAACCAGACTGAGAGTAAATCAACTCTAATTGTTTAGCTCTCATTATTGCATATTCTTCGAAAAACACTCTCGACGTTGTGACGTCTTTGATTAAATGGGGTACCAAAGACTTAAGGAACCACTCAAGAAGTAATGTTGGTGGGAATAGCACTTTTATCAAACTCTTCTGGAATCTCCATTCTTGGATGTGATCGGAGATATGGTCCACCTTTCTGTGCTCAAAGTTGGCTAGAAATTCGGTGTCGGCATCGTATCTCACAAGTAATTGGAAATGGTTTAAGAAATCCATTGTCAATTCTTCGATGGAATACTATCTCAAGAAGTCAAGCTCAATGTACCATTTCACAACACTCCCTATGAGAGTGCGTTGAAACAAACATAATTGGATGCAGTCGTCTTTCAACGAATTGGACGAGCACCACAGATGGAAGGTAGTCACATGATCACTTGGATCTTCATTAGGCTTAGCTTTGAACTTTGGAATGTCTGAAGGCAACTTGGTCGGCATAGGAGCCCAACATATATCATGACATATGGGGTCATTCAATAACCTTGTCAAGTCTAGCAAGTGCAAAGTTTCCAGAAACGGTAGTTTGGGCTATTGATTATGACCAGGGAAAAAGGGGCCTGGAGTTTGGCTGGCACCAGATTGCCAGGAAATGTTAGGTTTTTGGCTAGGGTTCTATAAAGCATGGCCCGATGTCTGTCCTAGGTACCATGGTATACCACTGTAGTCACCTATGTAAGTCACTATATTAATAAGAAACTAGGTTTCCAGCGCGCGAACATTCACCAGGGGGGTACAGTCAACAGTCGGGTGGACCAAAATGAGCAGGGTATCAAGCCTGAAACCTCTCAAGGGTATCGAGAAAAAGTTTTTTGGAAGCCATCTGAGGACCTTGAATGGATTCAAGACACATGAAGCTCTGTGGAAAATGTGATCAACCGAATCCCAAGATAATTCCTCTATATGTGCTCCCCACTACGCTTGTGCCAGCTTTGGAGGGGTTATCTCCTCTACCTTTCTGCACATGACCTCGTGTTTATCCCCTATGTTAGAGGGGGGTCCCAGATAAATTTCATGATACTGGAATTTTATCACTCCCTAGCATAGACTCTTATGTTTGTTTTTTTTAGCCTTGAAGAGTTTCCTCTTGAATCCTAAATCAAGGCTCTAGCCTAGACTAGTTGATGGACCCTGCAAACATAAAGTCTAGTTGATTTTAATTAATTGTTAATTTTTGTGGCTGTCTTGAGTCAAAGGAAGTGGAAATGAAACCAGTGATGTGTTTAAGAGACAAAAGAGAAGAGCATATACTGAAACTGAAAACAAACTACTTCCTCTTCACAAATTCAGATTTTCACATTTAAACTCTTTAACCCACTTTTCAAACTATTTTTGTTTTTAATATCTTTTGACAGAAAACTCAAAACAAGATTTCGCTCGACTACGAGCTACTTATTGTCCTAATTCAATTAGAAAAGAACTTATGAAAGAATTATTTTTCCTGGTTGCTAATGAAAACAACCAACTACTTGACCAAACAAAGAAAGTGATTTTTTTTTTTTTATTATGCTTCCAAAACAAGAAAATTTGAAACTGTATTATTTTCTTCTTTTCTGAATTAAAAAAGGAAAAAATAAAGACAATACAAGACCAAGAAATGACTCTTGGACCACCACAAACCATGAAGAGTCACTGACAAAACCAAAGAAGGGAGATCAGAACAGACTCACAATCTCATCCAAAAACCTCTTAAAGAAAAACAAGAAATCTTTCAAAGCAAAAGAAAGCTACATTGAAGTCAAACCTAGGCTACTAACTACTATGCTAGAGACCAGGGATACATCAAGAAAACCCCTGAGAAGTGTGAATCCTGACAGGGAAGAGGATGACTGCCTCTTCTAAAAAACCATTTTCTCATCAGGCACGCTACTGACACTTAAACAACAAGCATATATACGTGGGATGTCCAATGGAACAATGCGTATGCACACGTGAAGGCCCGCTACTAGCCCCGTGCACCTCTGCAACTCCTCAAAAAAATGAAAAAAAAAATAGTCAAGCATAGGTAGGGAGTAGTGGTATTGAAAACCAGAATCCTTAAATACATAGGAACTCACTTTTATAAATAAAATGCAAGGAAACTTCGATAAAGAAAATCTAATCTGAGGTTATAATTAAACTACAGAATGCAACAACAAAGACCAAGACTTGATCAAGAAAACCCCTGAGAAGGATCACTTCTGACAGGGAAGAGGATGACTTCCTCTCTTAACAAAATATTTTTTGAACTCAGGCATGCTACTGACACTTCAGCAACCAGCATATGTACATGGGTTGTCTAATGGTAGGGCGCATATATATGCATGTAGGCCTTGTAAATGTCATGTATACTTTTGTGGGTTTCCCAAAAAATAAAAATTAGTCTAGAAATCAAAGCAAGGAGTACTGGTATGGAAGACCAAAATCCTGACAAACTCAAACTCTTGCAGAAACTCAGAAAAAAGGTCATCAAACCAATTTAAAACATCCAAAACATATCCCCAAAAACCCTAGAGATATTCCCTAGTACGGTCGCCAATTCTTTTGTGGGTGGGAAAACCCCCTAAGGACTAGCACTAAGGGTTCTATAATGCATGCTGAAATGACCATCTAAAGTCTCCTACTTTTTAACATCATCCCATCATAGACCCCATTATTCATATGTAAACACAAGGGTAAAAGGATCCAATTACTCTACCTTGACTTCCACGTTTGATGTTGATCCTTTTGTGTTCGGTTTCTCCTTGGATGCAAGTCTCCTCCCAAAGCTAACCTGGATTCATAAACAGACAAACAAAGAACTCCAAACATGCATCTTATATATGAACTTAATGGGTTAGAGATTCCAATAAAATATAATCAAAATTGAATATTGAACACCTCATATGGCGGGATGGGAAAATTACTTCCTTTTATTAACCTCACAAAAGTAACTTACAATGGTGAGATCGGCCATTGATCCTTGAACCTGGTCCTGGGCTCCTCTTCAACTGTGCAACAATCACTTCCACATATTCTTCTCCTCACAAAATGGTTGCAAAAGATTGGGGCAAGGGGAATACAAAAAAGGGTAGAGTTTCTTTGCTATTATCTTCCTCCTTTAAAATGGGACCCCTACCTCTTCTTTTATAGGCTAGAAGAGGGTAGTTATCTGGTTCAGTGACCGGCTATGAGTGTTCAAATAGTTCAGGAAATTACCCAGAAATCTGTATTCCGTCTAAAACTTTCTATTTTTTATTCTTTTGTTAGTATACACGAGTTGTAATGGGTTAGCTAGCATATACACATGTGCAGCAGTGGTGCAGGGCGTGTATGCCTTCAAAAGGATGGTTTTTAGAAGAGTTGTTCAGTAGTGGCTTGGAAAAAATGGCAAGTGAGATGGCTTGATGCCAGGTATGCATGTTTGGTTCAAATTAGGGTTATAACAATCATTCATAAGAAAATTTTGTGGATTCAATTTTTTTTTTACAAGAGAACAAATTGGAAAATTCCATTGCTTATGATTGTTTGAAATTGTGTTGATTCAAGAAAAAGGAATTATATTTCGTAGCTTTCGTGTTTTCCAAAGATATACTTTCTCCCTATTGTACTTAGAGTTCATTGAACTAAAACATTGCATCATTCATCTCTTTTTGCATATTATTGGGTGAATGTCTCATACAACATCAGTTTCATATCCATCTCCCTCTTGTGTAAACAACAACCTCTAAAACATTGCGTAATTATAAAAATTAATTAGTAACTTTTATTTTCTAGGGCTCTTTCCACCAACACTAGCTAGGCTAGCGCTTTGGAATAGGTTGTAAGGAACACTCTCAAAAGCATAAAACACACTGTAGCATCTTGTGATAGGGAGTATTCAAATCCATTGGAAACATTTGTCCTAGGAAGCCCTTCTCACACAAGGGTCAAACCTAAGGTCGCATTAAGGCTGGCAGAGTTACTCACCCTTCTTTGTTGGTCTTAGTGTATAGATTGCATGTATTATGAGGGTCACTTGAAGGTATACCCACAATTGTGAGTGGAATCCTTTCAAGTTGATTTCGAGCTAGATACCCTTCCCTTGCGCATGGATCAGATTTTTGACTGTTTCCCCAAGCATCACTATTATTCTTGGTAACCTTAGTAGCCTATCTCTTTAGGGTCTTACACGAGGTGACTTTGGAGGGGAAAGTATTCACGGTACCTAGAATCGACGTTGGCCAGACTGACTCGGGCTCCTTGGATAGTATACCGATGATTATGTGTGGGAGCTTGAACCAGGGTGTAAGTCCATTAAGTAGGTCGTTAATGTAACTTTTCCACCCACTCTATCCTATCCTCTTCTTGTCTTGACTTCATGACATTGGATTTCATCACCAACTAGTGACTTCGAAATAAGAAGTTTTGTTTGCCTAGTTTGATTTCTAGATTTTATTAGCGAGTCTTGTTTGTTTACGTAGTTGGCCATAGATTTTTTTCGTAAAATATTTGGTTCATCCAACACGGACCCTCCACTCCATTCATGCAGGATGCAAGGGCTATCCCTGGAAGATCTGGAGGGTTATCAACCTTTGCCTAATAATACACTGGAGGGCTCTCCTCAATAGAGTGAGGTCCAAGACACCATAACCTCACAAGAGGAAGGTTCTACCTCTTTAGAAAGTTTCCAAATTATTTCCAATTCTCTAGAGGCTTTTCGCATACCTCTTGGATACAAGAGACGTATTCTCCCACTGAATTCATCAGGATAACTTGTTGTTGACACTTATGGAATACCGACCGAACCCCATATAGGCCCTAGAGTCGAGAATCCCCTTTGGACTACCGAAATATTCTGAAGCCTACCTCGCACGATGTGGGACCTTTATGACTTAGGGGCAAGTGTTGATATACCTGTCGTCTCCCAACTGCCCGAAACGTATATTACCTACACGATACCCTTAGACCATTTTTCTAGTACAACTAGCAACATCACCATCATTCCAGACACACAGTCAGTTGGTCCTAGCTCGAATTTCTCTCTCCAGATGGCCCATGCTACTATGGTCCCACACGCTATGACTATTCCCGCCAGAAATGTGGTGGTTAACCAAGATCCTATTGGTACACCACTTTCATCTAGACCTATCCCGTGACTTCCTCCTGGGTACCAAGATTTTAATCCTTCCACTGTCATCTCTACCCAGGTTCCATCCGGATTTTCTAGACTTTTTGTTCCACCTGGGTACAATGCTACTATCGGTTTTGTTTCTACACCTTCCCAAGTCCTCTTCGAAGGGTCTTATCCACCTTTTCTTGGGGGATCTAGCCCTAGTGGATCCAATCCAATTAGGAGCACCCATATTCCATTCACTTATAATTAAAAAATTCTCATTGGAGGACAATATCATGCTGGGGGACAATCTCAATTTGGGGGTCAACCCCAGTCTGGGGAACCACTAAACATTGGGGGGAAACTCCACTTGGAGGACAACCTTAGGGTGGATTCTATAACTCAATGTATAGACATAACACATCCAGATCACTAACCCACCTTTGGAACCTCCTTGCCCAAGGAAATCGACAATCATATGGGGGGAAACAACCTCAAGTTAACTCTTTTATTCCCTCTCACTCGGGCCAGCCGTATCTAGGTTCTTTGAATCCCACTTGGGTTCCACACGTTCACCCTAGTGTACCTTTTCAATGGAACATTTCCAACCAACCCAACCCTATGGGCTACATGCCTCCACATCCACGTCTGAATCTGTCAGGAACTTCTACTTACATGCAAACTACTTACAGTTCTACTGGTATACTGACGAGAATTCCTCCCCAAATTCACCAATACCTTAAAGTGAATTGAAAGTTGCCCTTTTTAGCCACTTTGGATTTACCTGAATTTTCTAGAATCTTGAATGATCCTATATTACATTCTCCCCACTGGACCATTGTGTGGTGATGATCACTACACAAAATATTGTGCAAAATGTGTTGAGGTCACTAAGTTCCTTCAAGGAACCGGAAAGCCTCCCACACCTGTCGTTTTGTCACAACCTTTCCCTTCTAAAAAACATGACCAACCCTCTCCTTCCACCACTTTGTATGTCCTTATGTGTACTGGTAATTCTACCAAGAACAACGTTTCCATCACCACTCAAGCCAAAGATTATTCTCCTTCAAAGGAGAAAGTTGACGATTTACCACCTTTGTTGGTTCAACCACTTCCTTCAACTTCACCTCCCAATGGTCATCTTCATCTAGAACGACCAGGTCTCAATACAATTCTCCTCCCTCCTCCAAAGAGCGTTGTTTGGAAGTCTACCTTCAATCCTCATGCACGTGCCGCTCAAAACTACAGTATTGTAGAAGATCTTGCGCAAGCACCCTCTGCGATGTCAGCTCTTGAAGTCCTTCAAAATTGTCCCACTCAACAGAAGGAACTGTTAAAGGCCATCAGTGGAATTGATTCCAGAGATATGAATTTGATAATATTCGTCTTGGAAGATCACATTCCAAGGCTACCTCCTTAGTTAGCATTTCAAGTCCAAGTTGTTGTCGAGAACAAGAACATCTGTCGAACCATTATTGACAAGGGTGCCTCGACATGCATTATGTCTATTTCTCATTGGAAATTCATTGGATCTCCCCACCTCACCGAATCACAAAATACACTTAAGTATTTCAATGGTTTTAAACCATATGATGTTCTTCCCTCATTGTCTATTACGTTGGAGGGAAAATCGGTCAATGTCGAGGTTGGGGTATTTGATGCACCTCTTGACTATAACCTCTTACTTGGTCGTAGATGTATTGATTCCATGTGTGTCATCGTGTCAATCCTTTTCCATGTGTTTCATTTCCCACATCAAGGAAAATTCATTACGGTTGACCAACTGGCCTTTTTGAATTATGATTCCCATACTAGCAATGTACCCTTTATATCCAAGACACCTCCTAGGTACGAGAATGTCAGTGTGGGTCTCCTAAAAGATTCCACTTTAATGGGTACCTTCCTAATGCCACCACCTGATGTTCCACCTCTTTTTGTCGCCTCAATCAACATGATCTCCACCTCCATCTGCAAAACCCCCGTGTCTCATGACCCATGGATAGTACTCGACCCTAGTGATTATATTCTCTATGGCAAACAAATTCCTTTAAGTCCAGTTGAATCTGATTATCAAGCCATTCAATCGGCAACCCCATCTACTCCCTATCTTGGTGATTCATATCCTAATCCATTTCACATAATATTTCCTATGGATGAGATGATCATGCCATTTATGTCCATGGAAGACACCCCATGGGATGATGGACATCATCATTCCATTCTCTTCCTAGAACAACACAACATAGAGAATTACCAATGAATTTCGACTCCGTCGACCGTTGTTGTCATTTACTTTGTTCCCAAGTCAACACATGATGTGCTTTATGAAGTGAACCTGAGTAAAATTTCACCCACCATTCCTCTTGACATATCCATTAAACCTGGAGTCGTAAAAAATGTTCACATTGGAGCCACATGTTCTGATGATGAAGTCATCACTTATAAAGCTATTTTTCAAGAATTTTGTGACATTTTCTCTTGGAGCTATGAAGAGATGCCAGGTGTTGATCCTAATATCGTTTTTCATGAAATTAAGACCTACCTGGACGCTAAACCTGTTCGGCAAAGAATTTTCCTGATCCACCCTCGTAAAGTCATCGCTATCAAGCTCAAAGTTGAAAAACTTCTTAAGGCTGGCTTTATCTATATTGTGGCTTTAACCAATTGGGTATCCAATCTAGTTCTGGTCAACAAAAAACAAGGAATGATCTGTGTATGTGTCGATTATAGGGATATTAATAAATCTTGTCTTAATAAAAATTACCCACACCCCTACGTTGACCAAATTGTTGACGATTGCGCTGGGAGTGAAATATTCTCTTTAATGGATGGTTTCTCCAGCTATAATTAGATTAATATTTTGCCCGCAGATCAACACAAGACTGCTTTCATTTATCCTTGGGGTACCTTTGCCTACCAGAAACTTCCTTTTAGTTTAAAGAACGCTGGTGTGAATTTTAAACGCGCCCTGTCTTATGATTTTCATGATATCAAGCACATCATACAATCATATATGTAACAACCCTAGTTAAATAGTTTCTTAAGGTTATAGATAATAGTTAATTAAATAATTAACTGTCCTAATGTGTATTAGTTAAGTAATGATTAACTATTAATAATATTAATTAATTAATTACTTATGTTTTAATATATGTCAATTAATTAATTAATTGATTACTCAACACATTTATTCGTTTGGGTAAAGAATTAAAGGATTAATAACTTTAATTTATTTTTTATAAAACTTTACATATGACTGGGGATAGGGTATTAAATGGTGGAATAAGGTAGTAAATGGGGGAGGGATAAGGTAATAAATGGAGGGATAAGGTGGCTAGCATTAAATGAAGGAGGAGGTGGTGAATGGGGGGATATGACTAGGCAGAGGCCTTCAGGAATGGATTATGAAAATTTTGGAGAGGAGCATTATTGGAGAGGAGGACTGTATTTTCTGGGGAATATTTTTTGGTTTGGAGTTTGGGTGAACCGTTGCAGGGGGCACTAGGTTGCTGGGAGTTTTGGGCTCGGGGGCCAGGAATCCTTACGAAATCCTAGAGCTAGGGAGTCGGATAGGATGCTCCTAGCTGGCTGGGTGGTTAGTCAGTTTGGTGGTTAGTCGGTTTGGGCAGGGTTTGGTCAGAGCATCAGGCAGAGTTTAGACAGAGCAGTAGAGAGGAAAACCAGAGAGTGGGAATTTAGCATCAGACAGAGGTATTTTTATTTTTATTTATGAATTTGCTGGGTTATGTGGTTGTTATGTAATTTATAAGATGTTTGTTCATAAATTTAAATTTCTGTGGTTTATATGCTGAATGAAATTGCTTATTTCTTATGCTGAATAATCGTAATGTTTAAATTTATGAATTTTATTAGGCTTAATTAAATTAGGTCCTTACACATGGTATCAGAGCCCTAGTTTAAAAACTTGGACTAGGGCCTACCCACCTACCTGCATGTAAGAAGGAAATTTTAGGAATTGAATCGTTCCAACATTAACCCGTAAATTTAAACAACCCCTAAATAGTTATATTGAAACTCTTTAAAACAATTTAGAAAAGAATCCCTAGAACCCTAAATAATCTGTATATGAATATATATATATATATATATATATATATATATAAGTGCATATATAAGTCTGGGCCCGAGGGCCAAACTCCAAAAGCTCCAAATCCACGCAACCTACAAGCGAAGAACAAAAAAAAAGAGAAAAAAAACAACAACAAATTTTAACACTTTTTGTAAATAAATTGACATATATATAAATAATATATATATTGAAATATATAGAAGAAGTAAAACAAAAAAAATATACATGTATAAAATAATTGGCATGAGGCCAGTGCCAAGCTTCAAGTCACCGAAGGAAGGAAGTTCACGGGTTAAGGAGTGCACTATGCACTATCCGGAGCTGTTTTAACCTAAGCTAGATCCACATTATTTTTTTTTAGAACACACGACTTGACTACAGGTTAGAGTGTTTTGGCACTACTCTTGACACATTTTTTTATTTTTGCACTTACTTTTGGAGACTTCTTACAAAGACAAACGTTCTATATTAAATCTCACACATATTTCCCATAACTAGGATTTAAAAATAAAAATAAAAAAATAATAATCAAAATTCAAAATTCAATTACAAAAACAAAAACAAAAAACAACAGAAATGAAAGAACAAAAAAAAAACAAATATTCTATGCCTCTATGCTCATATCCCGTGAGAAAGAGAGTTAGAGTGTTCTGGAAGCTGATAATAAAACTTTCAAAAATATAAATTAAAGACTACAATCGACACGCTAGCAACACCCAGCCACCTAAAAATGAATCCATGTGATAAAACACATACATACTTTTGGTAAAAATAGCAAGAACTCATAGTTATTATCGACATTATCCTGCTGACCATTCAACAAACTTGAAAAAATGTGCACTGACATTTTTCCCTGTTGGGACAAACTAAAAAAAAAAAAACACATCCAATTGCATCACAATTCCCACCATAGGGCTCCGACCAAAATGTTAAGAGCCTTGTGCTCTACCCACTTAGCTACACAAACCATACAATGCAAGCACCAATCCCAACACCACTCGCTAAAATATGCCCTCTTGTTGGTCGATAGGAAGAAATACTATGCAAAATACACGGCTACGGTGAGGAGGAGCCGAGGGAAACCCGAAGCTGGGGCTTCCAAATCAACTTCATGCCTCCATTCAACAAAAAACCTGCCTAAGTTTTCCATCTCCACCGTGTATTTGGGAAAATCTGAGTCGAGGTCGAGACCAAGCACCCAAAGCGCTCAGCACAGAGATACAGGTGTTCCAGAAAAGTCCACGAGCTAAGCGCTAACATAACACAAGACAACATACCAAATCACTCGACACACATAAACCCCACATAAAGCTACCAAGGAGAAGACCTCTGCTCCTGTGTTGTTTGGTTCTGTTCCATGCAATTCCCTACTTAGGGACTCTAATAAAAACAAGAACCAGACAATGGAAACAACGTATATCCCTCTTCCAATGTCATCAGCTCCAGCCACGGTGCCTGGAACAACGACAACGCCAATGCCAACCGCCGCTGGGATGATTTTAAGGATGGAAAATTATTTTAAAATGTAGAAACCTCGACGAATCTTACTAATCCTTCATATGCCAACTATAATTGATTGGCGATATTTTTGTAAAAATATTCAAATTTCTAAGGATTTTATATATTTTTTATAAAATTTTGGCGATTTTTAAGGTAAAATAATTTTATCCTATAGAATTTGGGCGAA
>ML794021.1:43242-65223 GCA_009831015.1 Picea engelmannii
GCCGAGCGAATTCCATAGAATCGCCTGAGCAAGAAGTCCCGAATGGAGGAAAGTCTGGAGGTAGACGTATCGGCGAGAGTCTGAAGGTGACAAGCGAAGGAGCGTTTAGGGTTAGGGGATAGTTTAGGGTTTAGGTATGGAGATCTGGAGGAAATGAGGGCGGGGCACATGGGCTTCATGCGTGCCCGCCCTTTAGTTATTTTAAAAAAAAATTGTTTTTAAATTATTTATGTAATTTGTATGTTCTTTTATTTTAGTTATTTTATTTTATTTTATTGTTGATTATCGTAAATTATTATATATATCTTATTTAATTATTTTTTTTTGTTTTTTTATAATTATTAAAAAAAAAATTATATAATTAAATTAAAATAAATAAATAAAAAATTAATTAGATTGTTTAGATTTAGTTTAAAAAAAAAATGTTACTTATAAAAAAAAGGGGGCGGGGAATATAATAATAATAATATAAATAAATAAAGTAATTTTTTTTTTTTTTGAAATGTTTTGGGGTCCATGGTGTTACACATGATTTTGGTCATCTGGGTGATGTATTGACAAATGGTGTACTCAGGCTCCCAACAAGAACTTTCTCCTGAGAAAAGTGGCATTTATCTCCTTCTAGAAAATATATTTTCAATGTGAGTTCGCAGGCTGTCTATAGCCTAGGGTGCGAGAATGACCCATTCTCGTAGGCCACCTTCAGCTAGAGTGCGAACTTCTCGCACTGTGCTCTATACTTAGGGTGAGAACTTGTTTTCAAGCTTGGAAAAAAGATGAAGTCTCGATGGTTCTAGAAGGGAATCTTCTAGAAAATGGGTTGGCATTCAAATGGTTATCATTTTACTGGTTTCCCTGATTTGGTGGGATCATTCTCATCCATGTAACCATCTCATCCTCTTCTATATATTGATGGGATTCTCATGGAAAAGGTTAAGAAAGATTAATTGAAGAATTGGTGAAGGAATTGTGTGAAGAACCCAGCTTGAATAGAATCTTGGAGACTCTAGCAGGTCTATCAAGAGGAATTGGATCTTCTTCATGCAAGGAAATAGCAAGTGTGTGTGTTGGAACCATGAGCCATCGAAAGGAATCTTGCAACATCAAGGCGATTAGGTTATATCTTATACTTTCCATTAATATGATACGGTGGCATATCCTTTTCCCATAAAGTCATTCTTACTTTATTGTGTAATTCCTTGATCATACACATAAGTTGATGATTGAATACATTTTGCTATCTTCACTTTGGTTGGTTTGTGTTGTCTTGGTCTTGACCTCACGAGAGCACCGGACTGAAGTGGGAGCAACAGAGACCCTAGGAAGCGATACAAAGGTATGTCACTTGTTCGTCCTTACTATCTAATTCAATGGTCATAACTTAGGGAAAGAATCATGTCCTGTCTTGTTTTGTTCTAGATCCAGGTGGATCTAGGGAGATCTGTTAGTGTCCTCACCTGTCGATTAGTCCGATAACAAAATTGACGACTCCACTAGGGATAGAACCCATTTTTTTAGTGGTTTTTGGTGTTTTTCCTTGGCCATTTTCTCTTGCCTTACCTTTCTTCATTTCTATCAATCTATGAGTCTTCATGAAACCCTGATAGACTCTCTGGGTCCAGAAGTCCCTTCAAAAGTTTTGTCTTTTTCCAAATTTTTTCCTAGTATTAGGCATTCTCACACTAAACCCCACAGTGGCCTGTGAGAACACCTTAAGTTCGCACTCTACCTTTCAGTCTAGTGTGAGGTTCTCGCACCCTGCTCAAAGCCAGCCTATGAGAATGATCCATTCTCACACTGTGCATTACTGATAGCCTACGAACCCATTTAAAAAAAAAAAAGGATTTAAGGTTTTTGCATGCTCAGATGCCTAGATCAACATCGGTGTCTGAAAAGAACTTCTTGGACCACTGGTTGATTGTTTCTTGTCTTCATATTTTGTGCACGATCAGTCTTCGGAAATCAAAGGCTCTTCTTGTCCATATTTTTCTCAACTATCATCTCTTGACTTTTCTTAGCAAGGATATAATCTCTGATCTTGGGATTTGAGTACTTGTTTGGTTAGGAGCTGGTGATCGATTTGAAAGTTGGGATTGTTTGTCTTTCTCATTTCCTCATTATTTGGAAAATAATTGTTCTCATGCAATTGAAAAGACTAGTTTTGTCTGCTTATCGTTTTTGTCTCCATTGAAAGATTGGTTTGGGTTTTGTTTATTGCTTATTCGTTAGTTATTGGTTTTCCTTACTTCCACCACCATGGTGTAGATCTTTTTTGAAAAGTAAAAAACATTTTTATTTCTAAAAGCATTTTCATTTTGAAAATATTGGAAATCAATTGTTGAAAAAGAACAAATAGAGAATTTTCATTATTACGTTGCGCAATTTTAAAAATTTAACTAGTAACTCTTTTCTGGGACTCTATTACACCAACAATTAGCTAGGCTAGTGCTTTGGAATAGGCAGAGAGATACACTCTCCAAAGCACAAAACACACAATAGCATCTTGTGTTAAGGAGTGTCAAATTCCATTTACAACATTTTGTCTTGGGAAGCCCTTCTCACACAAGGGTCAAACACGAGGTCGCATTGATATTGACAGAGTTACTCACCCTGCTTTGTTGATATTGGTGTAGAGATTTCACGTATTACGAGGGTCACTTAGAGGTATACCCACAATGATGAGTGGAAGCCTCACGAGTTGATTTCGGGCTAGATACCCTGCCCTTGCGTGTGGATCGGACTATCGACTATCCCCCCAGGATTTATTGTTGTCCATGGTAACCTTAGTGGCATATCTTTTTAGGGTCTTACACAAGGTGACTATGAAGGGGAAAGTATTCACGGTACCTGGAATCAACGTTGGCCAAACTCACTTGGGCTCCTTGGAGGGTATAACCATGATTATGTGTGGGAGCTTGCACCAGGGTGTAAGTCTGTTAAGCAGGTCATCAACGTAACTTTTCCACCCTAGCCCAGCCCCTTCTCGTCTCATTGTTGCGACGTTGGATTTCATCACCAACTAGTGACTTCAGAATTAGAAGGTCTTGTTTTCTTGGTGTTGTTTCTTAGATTTTTTTTACTAACGCATGTTGTTTGCTTACCCAATTTGACCATAGGACTTTCTTTGTAACTTTGTAACTTGTTCACAATAGACCCTCCACATCGTTCACATAGAATGCAGGGATTACCTCCAGAAAATCTGGAAGGTTCTCAACCCCTGCCTACAAGCTCACCAGAGGGCTCTCCTCAATAGAGTGAAGTCCAAGACGTTACCACTCCACAAGTGGAAAGAACTGACTCTCTAGAACATTTCTAAATTACCAATTCTCGAGAGGACTTTCGACTTCACCCTGATTCTGAGAGACGGATTATGCGAGTGAATTCTTCCATAGACTTAGTTGTGTTGTCTTCTAGATCACCGACTGGACCCTTTCCAGGACTGGAAGGCCAAGATCCTTTTTGGTCTGCTGGCATTTTTAGACAAGATCTCTTTGGTTCAAGATCAGGCATTGAAATCACCGTCTCACCTGCATTCCCCGAAACCTCTGACCCAGACGTAGTACCTTTCACTACTGCTTATTATTTTCTTGGTACAGAAGCTCCGCGAGCTGACCACATATTGACCATCCCTTTAGAAATGGCCCATTACATAGATACTATGAGTATTCACATCGGGATTACAGCGGCTAGTCAAGCCCCTATTGGCACTCCGCTCTCGCCCAGTGTCACCCCGACGCTTCCACCCGGATACCGTGCATTGAATGCTTCTATTCCCACTCCTACGCAAACCCCATCTAGAACTCCTGGTGGTCCCTCTTATTCTAGGAACTCTCCTCCTGGATTCATTCTGACACTTCCTCAACCCCCTTTCAGAAGACCTTTTTCGTCCTCTATCGGCGGCACTAGTACTAGTGGCACTATTCCATCGTTCACACCAAATTACCAAATTCCTGTTGGTGGACAATTTCACCAAGGAGGTTTGACTCAACCCCCCCTTATAGGGAAAATTCCTATTGGAACAAAAATCCCAATTGGAACGCAACCCCCAATTGGAACTCAACCCCCGATTGGAGGACAACCCCCACCTACCCCACCCTATGGACAAAACATACCTCCATCCTTGGCCCAGTATTGGAATCATCTTATACAACATAATCCTCAATCGACTGGGGGGCAACAGCTTCCATCTACATCCGTTATACCCCCGAGTATAGTCCAACCATATCCAAGTGCGTCCAATCCTATTTGGGTCTCGAATGCTCAAACTCATGTCCCTATTCAAGGATACAATCCTATGATCTACTTTCCTCCATAACAACCACCGAATCTACCTAGGTCTTCACATTATATGCATACTACTTACGGTCCCACTGGTTTGCCGATGGGACTCCCTCCCCAAAGCCACCAGTACCTGCATGTGAATAGACAGTTACCCTTATTGTCCACTTTGGACCTCCCGGATCTGTCAAGGATTTTAAATGATCCAATCCGTCACTCTCCCCAATGGCCTGCTATACCAACCAAGTTGCCATCTGACATCCCTAAATTCGATGGCAAAGCGGGAGAGGACCCAAACAATCACCATGAATTTTCACCTCTAGTGCTCATCCAAATCCTTGATGGATGATTCTATTCATTTACGTCTTTTTCAAAGAACTCTCATGGGTTCTGCCACGAAGTGGTATATAGAATTACCACTAGGCTTCTTCGCCGACTTCAACACCCTAGCTATGGATTTCCTCACCCACTACTAGTTACCGATCCATTATGAAATGGGGACTAAGATTTTGAGTTCTTTCAAACAAACCAAATCCACTCATATATCCGATCACATTCATGAGTGGCCACAGAGACGACGTCTCATCAAACTCGAAATTCCCGATCAGTTGCTGGCAGAGTGGTTCACAAAATCATTTGTGAACAACATCACTCGTGACATCTCCATGGGTGGAGTTGTCATGGAATAACATGCCATAAGTCATGCTCAATATCTTGACCTCGTTTACTCACAAACGGGTACTCTTTATGACTTACTCCCCGATACACCTCGTCCCTCCACTTCCGCCACTTCAACTACTCCAGTTGCTTCTCATGCAGCCGATGGTGTGATTGGCACTTTCCATGCCCAACCACATTCCACCTCAAGCAACAAACCCAAACCCACTTCTTCTAATGTTCAAAATGCTTTGTCTCCTACCCCTCCCACCCGCAAGACTTCTGAGGTAAATGTTGTTCAATCTACCCCAGCCGGTAAAAACAAATCCAGAAAGGGAAAGGGTAAGAATAAGGAGGATAAAAATACTTCTCAAGCAGAGAGAACCAAAACTCCACCTGTTGATGATAGGGATAAGTGCAAACCCCGATACCCTTGTCTTATATGTGGTGATGATCACTACATGAAGGATTGTCCACGACATGCTGAGGTTACTAAGTTCCTTCAAGGAGCCCCAAAACCACCCACTCCAATCATTTTATCCCAACCCTTCCACTCTCAACAAGAATCCCAATTGGTCATTCATGACCAACCGTCCCCTTCCACTACATCCTATGTATTGATGTGTACTGGTGATTCAAATAAGAATGAAATTGCACTCACCACTCGAGCCAAAGATTTTTCTCCCTCTAAAGAGAAGGTTGATGATCTACCTCCTTCATTGGTACAACCCTCTCCCACGACTCCACCTACAAAAGGTCCTCTTCATCTCGAATGACCGAGCCTTGACAAAGTTCTTCGACCCCCTCCAAAGGGCGTTGTTCGAAAATCATCTTTCAATCCTCATGCTCGTGTTGCTCAGAACTACAACATTGTTGAAGATCTGTCCCAAGCACCTTCTACGATGTCAGCCCTCGAAGTCCTTCAAAGTTTTCCTACACAACGAAAGGCACTGTTGAAAGCTATCGGTGGAATCGACCCGACGGACACGAATTTAATAATTTTTGACTTGGAAGACCATATTCCAAGGTTACCCCCTCAACTCGTGTTCCAAATCCAAGTGATTGTCTCCGACAAAAACATTTGTCGAACCGTTATCAACGAGGGTGCCTCGACATGTGTCATGTATGTTACCTGCTGGAAAGCCATTGGCTCTCCCTCTTTGACTAAATCCCATAACAAACTCAAATACTTCAATGGCTCTGATTTTAATCCCTACGGTGTCCTTCCTTCCTTTCCAATCATGATAGAAGGAAAAATGGTCCAAGTCGAAGTGGAAGTCTTTGACGCTCCTCTCGATTACAATCTTCTGCTTGGCCGTAGCTGGATCGATTCCATGTGCGCAGTTGTGTCAACTCTTTTTCGTGTGGTATGTTTCCCACATCAAGGAGAGGTAATCATCGTCGACCAATTAGCCTTCTTTAACTCGGATACGCATACTAGCAACATACCATTCATCGTCAAAAACCCACCGGGTTACGAGAACATTGGTGTAGTTCTTCTCAAAGACTCTTCATTAATGGGTACCTTCCCCATTCCACCACCCGATGTTCCACACTCGTATGTCGCTTCAATCAACATGATCTCCACCTCGATTCATGGAACACCTGTGTCTCATGACCCATGGATGGTACCTGACCCTGGAGATCATCTTCGTTACAGTGATGAATTGCCTTTAAGTCCGATCGAATCTGCCTATCAGGCCATTCAATTGGCAACCCCCTCTACCCCCTCTCTTGGTGAATTCTCTCCAAATCCTTTCCGCGTCATTTTTCCCATGGACGAGATGATTATGTCTGTCATGGAAGACACCCCCTGGGACGATGGCCATCACAGTTCCATCCTCTTCCTGGAACAACACACCATCGAGAGCTACCAATGGATCTCGACCCCGTCGACCGTTGTCGTCATTTCAACCATTCTGGAATCCACACACGATGTGTTTTCTAAAGGGAACTTAAGAAATATCTCACCCACTATTCCCCTCGACATATCCATCAAACCTGGAATTGTCAAAAATGTGCATATCGGAGCTTCGTGTTCCCCTGATGAAATCGTCACCTATAAGTCACTTTTCAAATAATTTTGTGACGTCCTCGCCTGGAGCTACGAAGAAATGTCAGGTATCGACCCCAACATTGTGATACATGAGATCAAGACATACCCAGACGCTAAACCCGTCTGACAACACCTTCGTCCAGTTCACCCACATAAAGCGGTTGCTATCAAGCTTGAAGTCGAGAAACTTCTCAAAGCCAAATTTATTTACCCAGTGGCCCTCACTGACTAGGTTTCCAATATTGTCCCGATCGACAAGAAACAAGGCACAATTCGTGTATGCGTCGATTATAGGGATATTAACAAAGCTTGTCCCAAGGACAACTTTCCTACCCCATTCGTCGATCAGATTGTCGACACTTGCGCTGGAAGTGAAATCTTCTCTCTGATGGATGGTTTCTTCGGATATAATCAAATCAATATTGTTCCCAAGGATCAACACAAAACCGCTTTCATTTGTCCTTGGGGCACTTTCGCCTATTGAAAACTCCCTTTCGGTCTAAAGAATGTTGGCGCAACTTTTCAACGTGCTATGTCTTATGCCTTACATGATATCAAGCACATAATGCAACCATATCTTGATGACTTACCCACTCATTCCATGCGCCGAGTCGATCATCCAATCCACCTCCGAGCCATTTTCATCCGCTGTCGGTTTTACCATATATGCTTGAATCCTCACAAATGTGTTTTCTGTGTAGAATCCGACTGACTTCTAGGATTTATTGTTTCATGCCAAGGGATTAGGGTAGATCCTTTAAAGGTTGAGGTGATTCCCAATCTCCCTCCTCCTTCTACACTTCGCCAGTTACAAAGTTTGCAAGGGAAAGCAAACTTTCTTCACCGTTTCATCCCAAACTACATCGAAATAACTTGTGGATTTACACGAGTCCTCAAAAAGGGGTCTGAGTTCATATGGGATACCATCGCAAACAAAGCCTTAGAAGCTTTGAAACTGTCCTTGACACGTGCTCCGCTTCTCTTCCCCCCCGATTACAGTCGCAATTATTTCCTCTACCTCACCGCCTCGGATTACACCATTGCTATGGTTCTCGTCCAAAAGGATGATTCTCATGACGAACATGTTATATATTACTTGAGTCGAAGTCTAACGCCTACCGAAACCAAGTATCTACATGTCAAAAAACTTGCCTTCGCAGCCATCCAAGTAGTTCAACGCTTCTGACACTATATCCTCTCTCGCAAAACTATGGTGATTTCTAACTGCAACCCTATGCAACACATTCTCACACATCAATTTCTAGGGGGAAAATACTCCAAGTGGATCGTGATACTCCAGGATTTTGACTTGGAATTCGAACGAGACAAGTCCAAGAAGTCTTTAGTGTTTGTCGAGTTGATTTGTGACTTTCCCTACTCTGAAACGGAAAATGTAGCAGCGGATTAATTACCTGATGAATTCCTTTTCCTAATTAGTTCCGATGATCTTTGGTATGGTGATATCATCATATATCTCCAAACCCATACTTTCCATCCCAATTTGTCTAGTACTGAATGACGTCGAATATGCTACCAAGCCCATCAATATATTATCCTCGGGGATACTCTTTATCATCGTGGGATTAACTCAGTTTTTCGACGTTACCTCACGTTCGACGAAGCCAAGAAATCCTTAAATGACTGCCATTCTGGAGCCTGTGGTGGTCATATGTCTGGGTATGCTACTGCCCAGAAGATCTTATGAGAAGGGTATTTTTGGCCTTCTTTATTTAACGATTGTATCATCACCGTCCAAAAATGCCACTCTTGCCAGACTTATAATCATAAGATATAGTCACATCACACTCCTCTTCACCCTGTGGTCTCCGTTGGTCCCTTTGTGAAATGCAACATCGATTTCATGACATGTCACCCCCACTCGGCTGGGGGGCATGGATACATTATTGTAGCCATAGATTATTTTATGAAATTGGCCGAGGCGATGGCGAGATTTGAAAATACTGGAAAGACCACAACATTATTCATTTTCAATCACATCATAGCTCGTTTTGGTGTTCCTCAGGCTATCGTCACCATTCACGGTAGCCAATTTAGAAACTTCATGATGTTTGAACTCACTAAAAATTTGGGTCTTTTCCATGAAAACTCAACGCCCTATTACCCACAAGCCAACGACCAAGTTGAAGCAATTAACAAAGTTCTCATAACCATGCTTCGACGAATGATAGGGATTCACAAAACAAGTTGGCACACAATGTTGTTTTCAGCATTGTGGGCTTACCGGACGTTTGTTAAGTCCGCTATTGGGTTTACACCTTTCCGGTTAGTCTATGGTTTAGAAGCCATTCTCCCGATTGAATGCGAGATACCCTCTTTAAAACTAGCTATCGAACTCCTACCGAACACTTATGCAGAAGAAGAACGTCTGTTGTATCTTATGCGATTAGAAGAAACTCCACACGACGCCACCCTAGTCATAGAAGCCCAGAAGAAATGTGTCAAGGCCCAATATGACAAACATGTCAAGCCTCGCATTTTCTCTGAAGAATATATGGTTCTCCTCTATGAACAATATCGAGATATGCTAGGAGCTAGAAAATTCGAAGCCATGTGGCGAGGTCCTTATATCATTAGATGATTTTTGGAGAAAGGAGCTTACGAGTTAGTAGATTATGATGGTATCCCTTTGAGTGAACCCAGAAATGGGTTGTACTTGAAGAATTACTATGCATAAGATCACCTGTGCACGAGTACTTGTATTTTATTGTATCATACTTTTTGTGTGTTACTATAGTTTGTTTTTTCGTTATCTGGTCTCTGCCCTTATGTGACGTTGTGTTTGATTTCTAGATGTCGAAGTCTTCGCTACCCCACATTGGCTTCGCTAATGGCGCTATCCGTAGTACTCGGAACCTTTCTTCTGCTACGTGGGCAATTTACGCCCTTACAAACGAACTTGTCACTCTACAAGGCGTGTGCCTCAGTTGTGCAACCAACAATATCATAGAGTATGGCATCGTGATCGAATTGTTGATTGATGTTATCTCACTTGGTATCCGTCTCTTGGTTGTGCGACTCGATTCACAGCTCGTAGTACTACAGTTAAGTAATGTCTATGCTATTCGAAGTCCTACTTTGTTACGGGTGTATTTGCGAATTCGCCTCTTGGAACGTTATTTTGATTATATTGAGTATCAACATATTCCTAGATGTCTAAGTACATTAACAGATGCATTAGCTAACTATGTATTAGATAGACATTTGGGTCATTTATAAATCATTCACATCACAAGTATCACACAACACAAGATAAACTGGTAGAAGCCATATGTATATATAACGATCAAAAAGTTTTTTACAAAAAGTTTTGTCCAAGGACCAAAATTTCAAAATCTAAAGATCATAGCTTCTACAAAGTGACATCATGGATGACGTTCACAGTAACACATGACTACCCAGGAAACCCTACGAAGCAGTCAGCCAATTGACTCTGACACTCCCACTGTATGACGCTGATAACGTCGTGGAACCTCTCTAAGAGGCATGTCTCGAATGTCTGCAGTCAAACCCTCTAAGTTTTGTTCCATTGCTTCATAATCTTTAGCGTCCCATCATGGCACTGTAGCCACCTCTCCTCATCGCTGAATAGGAGAAGTACCCAGTGGTGGATAAGGCCCCACATCTGTGTCATCAAAAAAGAATTTTTGTAATTAGACCTTGGATGAACATAAAAACATTTTCATATGATAAAATGCACAAAAACATTTAAAAAGTAAAAATGTGTACTTCTTACCAAGATCCCCCCACTGAGCACCCTCGGGAAGGGCCAATTCTGGATCTCCTCATAAATCCAACCCGGCATATGCATAATCATCGACCATCAGCATCTATGGTCACAACCAGTCAAAGAAGGAATCATTGTATTTGATGATTGGTCCAGCTACATGCCTGGCCATGAGGTTACACCACCTCGGAATTCTTGAATCCTCTAGAGCCGGTAAACCCCACTCAACCTACAACCTTAGTAAGGGAACCCTCTCAAGAAAGAAGGACACCAACAAAGACCCGTACCCAAATTGCTTCAGGTTGCCTCTCCTGCATTTGGTCAGCTGCCTCTTCACGCTACGAAGGACTGTGTCTGCCCAGTTAAAGACCTGAGGCTCAGTACACTCTATGGAATACTGAAAGCATCTCTAGAGAGCCATGTGTGGAGCAGTTCTCCCAACCATATGAGAAATGGTGAACAAAATAGTGTGAAGGGTCAAATCCTGCACCCCCCAAATGGCCACTTTTCCCTTGCTCCTTTTCGCCTTTGGAACACAGTACAAACGATAGTATTCACTCATAGGCAGCCCACCACCTCTGCTACCAGTCAAGATAGCGTGGTACCCACACCGTGACAGTCCTGTCAAGAAGTAAACTTCTTTGATATCCAAGGACAATGTGTGGACCCTTATGTGGAAAACTTGTTTGTCCACGTCCCACATATGCATGAGATACTCCAATAGCCTGACTTGGGCCCTCATACCCGGGATCCGAAAGAATTTCAGGAGACCACAGTGTCGCAAAGTGGCAACGCTGCCTAGGTTATTCCCTGCAATAGCATCATCTTCTTCATGCTCTCTTTCATGCCATTCTAGAACCATGGTGATAGCCAAATGCCTGCATAAGAAACATAAGAAGAAGGTCAGCAACTCTCTTCAAGACTTGGTATCTTTTTCATTGAGCAAACTTCAAAGAAATTTTTCACTTTGCAGGTCTTGCAGGTGCCCTTTAGGAACAGTGCAAGGTTCTCACAAGTGCCTTTGGGGCCACCTACGATAATGATGCATTCTCGTAGGTCCCGTGTGGTTGGCCTACGAGAGTGGATGAGTGCAAATTTAACCCCTAAAACAAGCTCAAAAACTTGAAATTTACCAATGAAAATGAAAAATTGAACCATGAAAAGATAGAAGACAATGAGCTTACCTCACTACCGGAGATGGTTCATCGAATGAATGCTTGTACCTTCTGCAATCGAGTGCCGAAATTCAAGGGCAAAAGAGGGTTTTGGGC
The DNA here is from genome assembly GCA_009831015.1 of Picea engelmannii. Taxonomy (NCBI): domain Eukaryota; kingdom Viridiplantae; phylum Streptophyta; class Pinopsida; order Pinales; family Pinaceae; genus Picea; species Picea engelmannii. The sequence continues at coordinate 55,250 of ML794021.1, forward strand.
TAAAATATTGGCAAAGTTACAATGACTATGGTAAAAAGAGCTTTTACCCACTTATATTTACTTTTACCATTTTTGTTGGGTTTTTATAATTGTTTTATTTATTAAACCTAATGCCTAATACCCTTATGAGTGCGAATTTTGCAGATGTAACGACTTCGACGTTTATACACAGGGATACATATATTTATTCTGTTTTTCGTCGCATGTTTGAATTGTTTTTTATGGTTTTTTGCACAAAACCTCGAGCTTGGTCTTTGTCCGTTCTCACGCTCGCAAATACATGAGAACATGATCAAGAACACTTTTATCACTTTTTTGGGCTCAACAAGGTTATACGAAAAAGGAACCCCCTGGAGTCCTCTTTAAGCTCTTTTTAGACTCTCTAAACATGAAAAGATCACCGAGCAACCTTGCTATTTTCACGCTCATTAAAGTATTTGAAGAAAGCGTCTGTTGGGCGATAATTTATCTCTTTTTTGGTCTCATCAAAATATTTTACGAAAAAGGAACTGAGAGAGTTCTCTTTTAAGTGTTTTTCCAGACTCTATAATCATGAAAAACCTTTGAGTTTTCTATCTTTGGACTCGTTAACAAACATCGAAAGACCCGTAATGGGACCGAACCACTCTTTCTGAGGGTTTTTTAAACATACTCCGAGGGACTCGTCCGAATGATGAGATTATATCAACAAGCATATGTTATCCTCCTCAATCTTGCGTAAAAATAAAGAGGTACTCGCCAGAAATGGTGGGGGAAAATTTGGGAAAGGGATGTGTTTTCTTATTCATATTATTGGCAGTAAGTGTCACTCTTGAACATGACACCCCCCTATTCATTCTCTGAAGCCGGTTTGGGAAATCCATTTGTCTCTCATTCAATTTTCTACAAGGTCATATCTTGGGTCGTCTCTGAGTCAATGCTGCCAAATCATTGGTCGTGTCATTCATATGTTCAAGAGAAGTTCATTCAAAACCTCTATTGAGTTGACCATCTGCAGTTGTCCATTCTCTTCGTGTCGACCTTCCTTGTGTCCAGTCCAACCTACATCATACTCTGTTTCACCTTCAAAATATGTTACTCATTTCATGTCATTGATGGGGGATACATCAAGGCCCTCCTATGACGAGTTTTTCTTCGTCGACTCCAGCTCATTATCCGGAAACAAGACTTAGAAATTCTTTGGTACCTTGGAACTTGCATGCCTCAATGGCAGGTTTCCTCGCTTTCGACAGTGGGTTTTCATCACTGACCCCTGATCGGGAGATTCCATCAGATGTTAGATCTCAACTCATTTATTCACATTTGGTGGATTGTACTAGTGTACCTTGGGATTCATTGACATTAATGGTGATTTCCCTCGCACTTGTTAATGGTTTCATCAATGAACGATAATCAAGTGGTTTCTACCATGTTTGACTTCAATGCATGTAATCACATGGTTAGATTTGTACTTTTAGGTGATGGGATTGAAGACCCTGGATCTCATCTCCCTGATCCAGGTTGTGATGGAATATGTATAATTTTTTGACACATAGATCCACTTTGTATGTCTCGTAGCTATGTCATCTCAATTTGAATTTTCTTGCATGGATCCACAGTGTATTCTTGGTGGCTATGTGATATTTTTACGGCATGGATCCATGGTGTATGATTGGTGGCCATGACCTATGTTTATGATGTCATCTGTCCATGATCCAAGTATGGGAATGCCTACCTCATAACTAGTATGATATTTTGCAGATACTTGGTTGTTTGCAGGTTTCCTATTAGGTGCGCTCCTAGTTTCTGACACACACATGCAGTTTACAAAGTATTTCGGCTGTCACTGATTTCGACCTCATACTTTGGGGGGCATTTTGTTACACATGATTTTTGTCATCTGGGTGATGTATTAACAAATGGTGTACTCAGGCTCCCAACAAGAACTTTCTCCTGAGAAAAGTGGCATTTATCTCCTTCTAGAAAATATATTTTCAAAGTGAGTTTGTAGGCTGTTTATAGCCTAGGGTGCGAGAATGACCCATTCTCGCAGGCCACCTTCAGCTAGGGTGAGAAATTATCTCACTGTGCTCTATACTTAGGGTGCGAACTTGTTTTCAAGCTTGGAAAAAAGATGAAGTCTTGATGGTTCTAGAAGGGAATCTTCTAGAAAATGGGTTGGCATTCGAATGGTTATCATTTTACTGGTTTCCCTGATTTGGTGGGATCATTCTCATCCATGTAACCATATCATCCTCTCCTATATATTGATGGGATTCTCATGGAAAAGGTTAAGCAAGATTAATTAAAGAATTGGTGAAGGAATTGTGTGAAGAACCCAGCTTGAAAAGAAGCTTGGAGACTCTAGCAGGTCTATCAAGAGGAATTGGATCTTCTTCATGCAAGGACAGAGAAAGTGTGTGTGTTGGAACCAAGAGCCATCAAAAGGAATATTGCGACATCATGGCGATTAGGTTGTATCTTCTACTTTCCATTAATATGATACAACGACATGTCCTTTTCCCATAAAGTCATTCTTACTTTATTGTGTAATTCCTTGATCATACACATAAGTAGATGATTGAATACATTTTGCTATCTTCACTTTGGTTGGTTTGTGTTGTCTTGGTCTTGACCTCATGAGAACACCGGAGAGAAGTGGGAGAAAAAAATACCCTAGGAAGCTATACAAAGGTATGTCACTTGTTCCGCCTTACTAGCTAATTCAATGGTCATAACTTAGGGAAAGAGTCATGTCCTGTCCTATTTTGTTCTAGATCCAGGTGGATCTAGGGAGATCTATTAGTGTCTGCACCTACCGATTAGTCCGATAACACATGGGTTTTGAACCCATGACCACCCACTTCCCAAGCCTTAAGAAACAACCAAACACCAACGCGCCACACATGAGTCTTTACAAATAAATTCATATACATAAATAAATTAATAGTAACAGAGTACTATATCGAAGTATAACCTCCCATTATCCAAGTTAACCAAGCACTGAGTTCCATGCCCTCAACCATCGAGCCAAGCGCCAAGTCCTTCCATTCCATTACACCAGTTAAAGCCAAGCACCAAGCTTCAATGCATAGCCTCAGGCTCACTACATCATATGACCACAAGTCTAGAAACAATACATAACCACAGCGCACAAGCACTAAGCTCCAATGTCCAAAAGCCACTTTACAATCCTTAAGACTCGCACCTGTAGCCACTGAGACACACAATTCAACGCACATGTAAAACGTGCCAAGGAAATCCCATGATTCAAGCATCGAAGGATAGCCTTAGACTCATTTCATCAACATTAGGTTGGAAGTCACCTTAATTAGCTACAAATGCAAAGTATAAGGACTTAGAACAAGACAAGCGGGAGGGGGCTTCATATGCACTAGGCAGATAAGTTAGAGAAATTGGCGAGTATGGTGCAAAGCTAGCATAGCTATCGGGTGAGGGAGTCAGTAGTTTTCTTAGGTAGTGACACCAAGCTTAGATTCTTAACCCTAACCTAGCCACTTTCCCTAAAGAGAGTAATGTCTATTTACAGACAAGTAAAAAAAAAACTTACGCCTAACCCTGTTTTCTAGTTAAGTTGCGCAAATGTGAAACGTCCTTGAACTCACCCTGACAACTTTGGTTGATGCAGGTTAAATAATATAGGATGGTTAGGAATCAAGGAAATCAAGGTAGAGGGGCATCGACGCAGACACTGCCAACACCGCGAGCGCTACCACCACCATCGCCTGAACTAGCTCTCATACTGCACTCTTTGGAGGCCATAAATGAGACTTTAAAGGGGCGTTAATCGACAGGGTTCGAAGTGGAGTCCCCACCATATGGAACGGGTAATCCAGAAGCATCGAGGGATTCAGGGGGAGGACCTCCACCCGAGGACATCACTAGAGAACTGCAGAAGATCAAACTTTCAGAGTTTGCCGAGGGTCGAGCCAGTGAACGTGCATAAGCATGGTTGGAAGGCATGACACAGTGTTTTGCCTTAAGGGACTATGCATCCACTTCAAAGGTGAATATAGCAATTTTTTAGTTGAGAGACAGTACCTTGAACTGGTGGGGCAACCTGGAAAGGCAACTGCATCTTACCTCAGACACTGTATCTTGGGAACTTTTCGAGGAGAGGTTCCGAAGGAAATATTTGTCATCTTACTATGAGGAACAATAGGTAGGAGAATTTCATGCCTTAGTACAGAGAAACAAAACCATAGAAGAATATGAGATTAGGTTTATGGAATTGGTCAAATATGTTTCATATATGGATAATGACCAACGGCAGGCAAAATGCTTCATCTATGGGCTAAACCCTAAGATAAGGGATATGGTGTGAATGGGGAAATCGTCTTTAGTAGCGGAAGCTGTGGAAAATGTGTGTTATATAGAGGAACACATGAAATTAACCAGAGGTATGAGACTGACCTTTCTGCATCATCCTACATTCGTAGGGAAGGCCCCTAAGACATTTCCCAGGGGAGGCAGCTCAACGCCACCTCCATATGGTAACAAAGTCACACCAAGGATAGTAGCCATAGGGATTTCAATGGCAGTGAGTGCAGCATCGCATTCATCACCAATGATGCAGGCAGGTCCACGACCATCTCTGGGAGTAGCTAGTAGGAGCGGGGGTTCCAGGGGAAGGAACTGATTTCAGAGATAGTCACATAATTCTGCGCAGGTTCAATCCCGTGTTACCTATTGGGGATGAGGAGGACCCCACTACCAGCGTGACTGCCCAGAGTTACAATTAGGATTCGTGCATAGAGAAGGAAAGGCCCTGATGGGAAGAGCCAGTAGCAACCACCAGATTTATGCAGTGGTTAATAATCACCAGGTAGAACATCAATCCATAGTGGTGGAGTCATCACGTACGCTAAATCATATAAATGTTAATATTTTATTTGATTCAGGTATGACAGATAGTTTCATTTCACCATCTGCATTAGAAAAGAGTGGGTTGGCAGCCTACAAGCACGATGACTTTAAACAAGTCGAGATGGCTTCGGGGGAAAAACAAGCAGTAGGATCGAGCGTTGATAATTGCATAGTAGACCTGGGAGTGTGTACTACCAGGTTGAAGGTATACGTTACTGCTCTTGGGGTATATGACCTAATCATTGGATTGGATTGGTTGGAATCTCATCAAGCTTTGGTAGATTGTTTCACAAAAAGGGTGCTTTGTGTCGACGACGAAGGAAGGCTAGTAGAGATCTAGGGTGTACAGAGAAAGATGTCATTACACTTTATCTCAACTATGAAGGTTAAGAAATGCTTGAGGCAAGGGTGTCAACTATATGTAGTGGAAGTAGTGAATGAAAGGAAGGGACCCTCATTGGATTAGTACCCGGTATTGTCAGAATTTAAGGATGTTTTTCCAAATGAGTTACCAGGGTTACCTCATGAGAGGGAGCTTGATTTTACTATTGAGATAAAACCTAGTGCAGAACCAATTTCCAAGACTCTGTATCGGATGACAGCGTCAGAACTTTGTGAGTTGCAAATGCAGTTGAAAGATTTACTGGACTTAAGGATAATAAGGCCCAGTGTCTCACCTTGGGGTGCACCAATAATTTTTGTAAAGAAGAATGATGGTTCCTTATAATTGTGTATAGATTACAGGGACTTGAACTGTTCTACAGTGAAAAACAAGTACCCAATGCCGCAAATAGATGACCTCTTCGATTAGATGAAAGGAGCAGTGGTATTCTCAAAGATCGATTTGCGATCAGGGTATCATCAGTTAAGGATTAAGGAAGGTGATATCCCAAAAACTTCCTTTCGAACTTGGTTTGGGGTTTACAAGTTTGTTGTAGTACCTTCGGATTGACCAATGCACCAGCAGTATTCATGAGCCTCATGAACGACGTATTCCAGAAGTACTTAGAACATTTTGTACAAGTCTTTCTAGATGACATCCTCATCTATTCCAAGAATGAAAGAGAACATGAGAAACACTTGCGAGTGGTGTTGTACTGCCTTAGGGAGAAAAAATTGTATGGGAAGTTGTCGAAGTGTTCCTTCTTTCAGAAAGAGATCCACTATTTAGTTCATATCATTTCTGGTGAAGGAATCTCTATGGACCCAGAAAAGGTAAAGGCCATTATGGAGTGGCCAGTGCTGAAAAATGCCCATGAGGTGAGAAGCTTCATGGGGCTAGCAGGATATTATCGGAGATTTGTGGAGGGATTCTCCAAAATAGCGAAACCCATCACCACTTTGCAGTGAAATGGGGTCAGGTATGAATGGACAGGAGAATGTGATAGTGCATTCATTGAGCTTAAGAGGTTACTAACTAGTGCGCCAATTCTACGAGTGCTGGATATGGAAGAGGACTTCACAGTTTGCACGGATGCCTCAAAGCAAGGGTTGGGGGCCGTGCTAATGCAGTATGGAGGAGTGATAGCTTATGCATCAAGGAAGTTGAAGAAACATGAAGAGATTTACGCTACTCATGATTTAGAGTTGGCAGTTGTAATGCTAGCTCTGAAACTTTGGAGGCACTATCTTGTGGGGAAAAACTTTGAGCTCAAAATGGACCATCAAAGTTTAAAACATCTCTTCACTCAAAGGGATCTGAATGCCAGGCAAAGGCGATGGAGTGAGTTTATGAGTGAGTACGATTTTGGTATTTTGTACATCAAGGGGAAGGAAAATGTGGTCGCAGATGCCTTGAGTAGGAGGCCACGTGTTTTCTCCTTGGTACCCTTAAAGGTCAATCTGAGGGAATGTGTGTTGATGCAACTCCAAGGAGATAGTTGGTATTTAAAGGTTACTTCCAACCTCCAGAGTGGGAGGCAGTTAGATCCAAAGTATGAAGGATATATTCTGGAAGAAGATGGACTATTGAGATACCAGGGAAGGATGTACATCCCTAAAGACAGGGATATTCGAAGCATCATACTGAAGGAAGCCCATAGAGCACTTTATTGTGCACATCCGGGTGTGAAGAAGATGTACACAGACATGAGGAATATCTTCTTCTGGGTAGGCATGAAGTGCGATGTAGTCCATTTCGTCGCCAAATGCATAGAGTGTCAACAAGTGAAAGTCGACCACCATCACCCGGCAGGTCTACTACAACCACATGATGTTCCTATGTCCAAGTGGGAAGTCATCTCTATGGATTTTGTTGTGAGGTTGCCGCTCACATCTCATAGACACAATGCCATTCTTGTGATAGTGGATAAGTTAACCAAGAGTGATCATTTTATTCCGGTTAGAGACACTTATGATGTCACTTATGTGGCACGTGTGTTTGTAAGTGAGGTTATCCATTTGAACGGGATACCTAAGAAGATCATTTCAGATAGGGACTCCAGATTCACTTCTAGGTTTTGGACAAGTTTGCAGTCAGCATTGGGGACTCAGTTGAACTTAAGCACAACTTATCATCCTGAAAAAAATGGGAAAATGAAGAGGGTAAATCAAGTCATGGAAGACATGCTTAGGATATATTCCATCGATAATCAAACCCATTGGGAGAAGTACCTACCTTTGGTAGAGTTTTCCTACAATAATAGTTTTCATAGCTCCATCAGAATGCCACCCTATGAAGCTCTGTATGGAAGGCCATGTAGAACACCATTGAGTTGGGATAGATTAGAATACCAAGTAATAGTTGGGCCAGAATTGATTCAAGAGATGGATGAATAGGTGATTCAAATTAAGTAGAGAATAAAGGAAGCACATGATAGGCAGAAAAGTTATGCGGATGCACACAGGACCGACCTAAGTTATGAAGTGGGAGACCAGGTTTTCATTCGTATCAGGCCTAATAAGAGTACCATACAGTTCAGGATGGGGACAAAGTTGTCACCTCGATTTATAGGACCATTCATAATCCAAGAGAAAATTGGACCCGTTTCCTATCGTCTCGTACTGCCACCCCACCTGCATAAAACTCATAATGTTTTTCATGTATCTGTTTTACGTCATTATGTTGTTGATGAATCACATAAACTAAATTGGAAGGAATTGCAGGTATCAGATGTGGGAACTCTCATGGTAGAGCCATTACACATATTGGACCGTAGAGTCCGACAGCTCAGGAACCGTCTGGTAGACCAAGTTAAGGTCCAATGGGACAACTATAGTCCAGGATCTGCTACTTGGAAAGACGCTGAGACATTACAACGAGACTATTCCTCATTTTTTTGACCACCTCGAGAATATGTTTCTCGAAGGTTGGGTGTATGTAACACCAACTTTTGACTTAGACAGCCAGGATTACCTGAGGCCTACATACTTTTATTTTCTATTCACAAGTGAAACTATTAAATGATACACTTGAACTTTTTAAGACGTATGAATCTTTACGAATGTTTATGTGTATTTGAATAATGATGGATATGATGCGATATATTGTGAGAATGTAAATTTTATGAATGTTTAAATGTATTGATGATGATGGATATAATGCGATCTACTATGTGAATGTAAATTTTATGAACGTTTAAATGCTATTGATGATGATGGATATGATGCGATATATTGTGTGAATGAGAATCCTATGAAGGTTTAAACGCTATTAGAATGATGTTGGATATGATGCAATCTATTTTGTAAATGATAATTTTATGAATGGGTGTCAAAATTGAATTATGGGATATTATGAGATCTATTTCTAACTTGAAAACTTTGATGTTAAGTTGTTGGCACATGGATACCGAATTGAAATGATGATTGTATGCAATTACATGATGATAATGCATAGAAATGTATGAGTTTGTGTTACAGACTAACTTGCAGGTTATGGACTATGAAATAGCCAAGGGATAATAATGATGAAAGTGGATGACATGACCACTGGCCGAGAAACAATATGGTATGAATCTTTGTATGTGAAATTATATTGGTTTGGATACATTGCTATGATATATGGACCAGTGCAGGATTTCAGGAGATGAAACTACCAAAAACAGAATAAATGATGACAAAACTCCCATCAACACGGTGCCACTATATATTCAATTGTAGGGTGTGGACCCTAGTTATGATTAGGAGGGGTGGAGGCATTTCCCACAGTGTATCCTCTGAAACCTGAAGTCATGGGAGGACGGTGTTAGCTCACGCTCCCCTATATGTGTGATGATGACTGTGAGATGCCTACTGGGGAAGCTTGGTCAAGATAGTGACACTTCCACTTACGGGTTATATTTGGAGTTAGGTCAATATAGTTGACGCTCCAAGATAGTCCAGCAGAGGAAGGATATGAATGAAGATGGAAGTAATTTAGGGAGGAAGGATGAGTAGAAATAGATGAGAGTGTTTGGAGATTTTCCTTATGGTGGAATTTATTGTTTTTCCTTCTGAAAAGAAAATAGATATATATGAATATTCATAATTACGTAACTAAACTACAATTGTCTAAATAACATTGTTAAGCTAGATAATTGTAATCAAAGGATTTCGCAAACATTTGATTGGTTTATTGTCTTTTATAAAATGAATAGTCTTGTTGATTGGATTGGATGCATACATAAATTACTATAAAGGTGATAGTTATTGATTATTAATACATGCACGAGACTTGTATGTACTAGCTACACATGCATTTCTTGTACATGTACACTAGTATGTATGAGTTTTCTTGGCTTACTTACTAATAATGACAGTTATTTGTTATGAATGTGTGAACCATGTTTCTTTTCCCTTGTATCATAAAATATTTTAACTTCGGGACAAAGTTTCCTGAAGGGTGGGTGTATGTAACAACCCTAGTTAAATAGTTTCTTAAGGTTATCAAGAATAGTTAATTAAATAATTAACTGTCCTAATGTGTATTAGTTAAGTAATGATTAACTATTAATAATATTAATTAATTACTTATTGTTTAATATATGTTGATTAATTAATTAATTGATTACTTAACACATTTATTGGTTTGGGTAAAGAATTAAAGGATTAATAACTTTAATTTATTTTTTATAAAACTTTACGTATGATAGGGGATAGGGTATCAAATGGAGGGATAAGGTAGTAAA
>ML794021.1:71787-84066 GCA_009831015.1 Picea engelmannii
ATTTAGTTCAAATTGAATAAATTGTCAAAGGATCTCGAATCCTAACAATGTAATAGTTGTAGGAGAAGTTAGGATTACAAGCAGAAATTGTAGGATCTAAGTGGATTCGATCCAGACTTTGTGGATCTGAAAACCTAAGTTTTAATTGTATTAAAGCAAACTAAGTTCGATTGTAAAGAGGGAAAGGGGGACAAGAGAGACAGAAAAGGGAGAGAGAATGCACAGAATTGTTGTAGAGGAAAGAAAGAGAATTCATTAATAAAAGTTTCCATCTATTATGCAACATTCTTATATGTGAGAAACCCTATTCGTCTGTGTGTGATTATGATATCTTTGTTCTCATATGATCTGTCAATATTGTTTTTGATAATCCCTGGAATAGAAGCCATACTGTAATGAACCGATATTTCATTCTGTAAGTGTTGTGATCGACGGTGGGAAGCAGAGCGGAATCCGAAGGGTTCAAGGATCAACGGTGCCAATCATCAAGAAATGGACGACCAAGATCTGAGCGGAACCAAACAGCTAAGAATCGACGGCCCAGATCGTAGCGGAAGGAGGAGGGTTCAAACTCCGATGCGTTTGGTGTTTTCCATTGCAGCCACGTGTCCATCGGTGTATGGAAGCGGAGATTAAAGGTAAGTATGAAAAAGTGTCAGTGGTGATCTCCGTTGGGTTATGGTCATGTCGTATGGTTGTAAGGTGCTTAGAAATATTTCCGTTGGGTGCTAGCAAAACGAAAAGTGTTTAATCCGCCAATTTAAGAGGAGTCTTTTCAAATGAAATAGAATTGCCAAGTATAGCGACAGATAGCTAAATTTAGCTCTGTCAAACAGTTTTCACTAACACCAGCCGCATTAGAAAGATTTGAATGACTGCCACTCTGGAGCATGTGGTGGTCATATGTATGAGTATTCCACTTCCCAAAATATCTTATGTCCAGGGTACTTCTATCCCTCTTTGTTTAAATATTGTATTAATGTTGTCCATAAATGCCATGTTTGTCAAATGTATAATCACAAGATAAGATCTCATCCCGCTCCTCTACACCCTGTATTTTCAATTGGTCCTTTCGCAAAATGGTTCATTGACTTCATGACATGTAACCCTCACTCAACCGGGGGGCATGGATACATCATAGTAGCTGTGGATTATTTCACTAAATGGGCCGAGGCATTGCCTACATTCGATAATACCAGAAAAACTACATCCATGTTCATATTCAATCATATCATCACTCGATTTGGAATCCCACAAGCTATCGTCACTGATCACGATAGCCATTTTAAAAATTTCATGATGTCCGAGCTTACTTAAAATTTGGGTCTTTGGCATGAAAACTCAACCCCCTATTACCGACAGGCCAATGGCCAGATTGAAGTGATAAACAAAGTTATTATTACTATGCTTTGATGAATAATAGGAATTCATAAGAAAAGTTGGCACACAATTTTTTTTCATCATTATGGCCTATCGGACATCCGTGAAGTTTTCCACGGGATTTATGCCTTTCCAATTAGTGTATGGTATCGAAGTTGTCTTGCCGATTCAATGTGAGATACCATCTTTGAAGCTAGTTGTTGAACTTCTTCCCAACACCTCTGCTGAAGAGGAATGTCTATTATACCTAATGTGATTAGATGAAACCCGTCGTGATGCCACCCTGGTTATTGAAACTCAGAAAAATCATGTCAAAGAACAATACGAAAAACATGTCAAAACACGTGTTTTGTTTGAAGTTGATCTAGTTCTCCTCTACAAACTAGATCGTGATTTACTAGGGGACGGAAAATTTGAGGCTATGTGGTGAGGCCCTTATATCGTCAAACGAGTGTTGGAGAAGGGAGATTATCAATTAGTGGATTATGATAGCATTCCTTTGAGTTAACCCCAAAATGGGATTTACTTGAAGAAGTACTATGCTTAGGTTATATTTGCATGAGTTCTTGTATTTTACTGTATCATACTCTTGTGTGCTACTTTTGTGTGATTTTTTCATTATTTGGTTTTGACCCCCAACTTCTTACCTTATGTTGTTCTTGGTTTCCAGATGTCGGTGCCTTTTCTACCATACATTGGCTTCGCTGATGGATTTAGTCATAGTACTCAGAACTTAGCATGTGCTTCTTGGGAAATCTACGCACCTACGAACGAATTAATCAGTCTACATGGTGTCTACCTTGGTCGTGCAACTACCAATATCATGGAATATACTGTAGTCATCGAATTATTGACCGATGCTATTTTACTTGGAATCTGTCACCTTGTCGTACGAATCGATTCACAGCTAGTAGTACTACAATTAAGTAATGTCTATGCTATCCGGAGTCCTACTTTTTTGAGGGTATATTTACGAATTCACCTCTTGAAATGTCATTTTGATTATATTGAATATGAACACCTTCCTAGATGTCTAAATACATTAACAGATGCAATAGCTAATTATGTGTTAGACATACATTTGAGACATTTTTAAATCCAATGACATGTTGTACATAAAGCAAGTAAGTCAGTAGAAGCCTCATGTACATATAAAGATAAAAGTTTGTTACAAAAAAGTGTTTTTGTCCGAAGACCAAGATATCAAAATTTGAAGCACATGGATTCATATACAAAATAGCATCAGGGATGTCGCACATGATAACACACAACTACTCATGCTACCCTATGGAGAAATCAACTAATAGAACTAGATACGCCTATAGTATGGCTCTGATATCATCTCGGGATCTCGTCGATAGAGATATCTGGGACATCTGTTGTCAACCCCTCCAGGTTTTGATCGATTACCTTATAGTCGCCAGCATCCCATCCTGCTACCGCAGCTGCTTCCTCTCATCTCTGAATGGGAGATATACCTGGAGGCCAGTGTGGTCATACATCTACATTGTCAAAGAGTTTTTGATTAGTTCTCGGATTAAAAAGACAAAAACTATTTCATATTTCAAAATTTACAAAAAACATAATAAAAACAAAAAATGTGCTTCTTACCTAAGTTCCCCCATTGAGAACTCTCAGGTAGAACCAAGTCTAGGTCTTCTATGAAATACAAAACGACATAGGCATAGTCATCTACCATCAGTAGTTGAGGCTTCTGCCAATCAAAGAACACATTGTTATATTTAATGATGGGGCCTGCCACATTTCGAGCCATGAGGTCACACCATATTTTTATCCTTGGATCCTGTGGGGCCGACAATCCCCACTCTACTTGTAAGCACAAATGAGGAACCCTCTTGAGGAAGGAGGACACTAAAATGGATCTGTACCCAAATTGCTTTAGGTCACCTCTCATGCAATTTTTCATTTGTTTCTTCATACTAGGAATAACATTGTCAGACCAGTTGAATAATCGGGGCTCCATGCACTCCACTGCATACTAGAAGTAACTCTGGAGGGCCATGTGAGGAGATGCACTCCCTGCCATATGTGCAATAGTGAACAGGATAGTCCATAGGGGTAAATCTCGGACACCCCTAATGGAAACCTTGCCCTTATGTCTCTCGGCATCGGGATCACAATACTGGTGAACATACTCACTCATTGGTAAACCACCTCCTCTTCCATCTGTCGAAGTCACAAGGGATCCACGGTGTGATAACCCTGTCAAAAAATATATATCTTTGATATCTAGGGTGATCTTGTGGACTCCCACATGGAACACCTCTTGATCCACATCCCACATGTGGAACAAGTACTCAAGCAACCTCAGTTGGGCCCTCATGCCATGGATCTTGAAGAATTTCAGGAGCCCTCATTTTTGGAGGGCATTAACTATACCCGGGTCATTCCCGGCAATGATATCATCGTCCTCATGTTATCTCTCCCCCCACTTGAATATTTTGACAGTTGAAAACCTGCATAAGAACCATAGGGATAATTCAACACCTTTTTTTCACTTCCTTGCAAATTTTTATTGGTTAAACGCATCTAAAGAAATTTTGATTTTCACCTGCTGCAGGAGAAGATTTATTCACAGTGAAAAACTTCCACAGGTGAACCAAAGGCCACTTGTGGAAACCTATGGTTTTCAGAGGGCCCGATATATGCCATCTAAAAACTGACTCAAACATTATTTTTTAACCAGTGAAAAAGAAAATTAATCCATGGAAAAGAAAGAGGCCTAGGAGATTACCTTTCTAGCAGAATCTGTTCGTCAAATGGTCGCCCATATCTCCCACAATCGACAAAGGAAGTTTGAGGAAAAAAAGCGTTTTCTGGAAAATTTTTGGGTAAAATGACAATGAAATGGTAAAAAAGGGTTTTCACCTATATTTATTCACTTTTTACTTTTTCTATTGAATTTTTATATTATTTTATTCATTTTTACCTAAAACCTAATGTTCTAATGGTATTGCGAGTGTTGTATTTTTTCACAGATGAATGATCTGAGCCTGAACGATGAAATACAAATAATTTTCTTAGTTTGTTTTTACGTTTGTCACATGTACAAATACTTTTTAGGTTTTTCAGGAAAAACCTCGAGCTCAGTCTTTGTTCGTTCTCGGGCTCTTAAATCAATGAGAATGCAACCGAGTATACTTTTGTCATCTTTTCGTACTCATCATGGTAACACGAAAAGAGAAACTCATGGAGTATCTTCTACTCTCTTTTCACGCTCTGTAAAAATGAAAATATTGCCGAGGGACCTTGTTCTTTTCACGCTCGTAAAAGTATTTGAAGAAAATGTTTGATGGGCGATAGTTTATCACTTTTTCAGTCTCATTAAACTAATTTACAAAAAAGGAACTGAGAGAGTTCTCTTTAAGTGTTTTTCAGACTCTCTAAATATGAAAAACCCCCGAGTTTTCTCTCTTTGGGATCGTTAAACAAAACTCGAAAGACCCATATGGGACTGAACCACTCCTTCTTAGGGTTTGTTAAACATACTCTGAGGGAATCATCCAAAGGATGAGATTACATCAACAAGCATATGTTAACCTCCTCAAGCTTGCGTAAAAATAAAGAGGTACTCACCAGAAATGGTGGGGGAAAATTTGGGAAAGAAATGTGTCTCTGTATTTGTGTTAGTGGCAGTAACAGTCGCTCTTGAACATGACACCCCCTTCATCTTTGAACCCGGGTTGGTAAATCCATTTTTCTCTTGTTTGACCTTATGTAAGTTCATATCTTGGGTCATCTTTAAGTCAATGCTACCAATACCATTTTCATGTCATTCATATTTTAAAAAGAAGTCCAACCTTGCACAATCCCTCTATCGAGTTGACCATCTGCAGTTATCAATTCCTACCATGTCGGCCTTCCTTGTGTCAGTTTCAAATCATTTTCATACTTTGATCTACCCTAAATCTGTTACTTATTTTGTGTCATTGATGGGGGATACATCAAGGCCCTCCTGTGACGATTGTTTTCCTGTCGACTTCAACTCATCATCTGGGAACAAGACTTAGATATCATTTAGTACCTTAGAGCCTGGATGCCTCAATGGTAGTTTTCTTTTCTTTCGATAGTGGGGTCACATCATTGACCCCTGATTGAGAGATTCTATCGAGTCCTTGAATTCAGCTCATTTATTCGCATTTTTTGGATTGTACTGAGGTGCCTTGGGATTCATTGACATCAATTATTTTTTTCCCTCACACTTGTTAACAGTTTTCATCAATGAATGGTAATCAAGTGGTTTCTACCATGTTCGACTTCAACACCTGTAATCACATGGCTAGATTTGTACTTACAGACGACAAGATTGAAGACCCTGGATCTCACCATTTTGGTCCAGGTTGCGATGGAGTATTTATGATTTGTTTGATGCATAGATCCACTTTGTATGTCTCATGTCTATGTACGGTTTTGAGTTTTCTAGAACATAGATCCACAGTGTATTCTTGGTGGCTATGTATAATCTTGATGACATGGATCCACGGTGTATGATTGGTGGCCATGAATGACATTCATGATTTGAGTCACTTATAGTTTGAGTATGGGAATTCCTACCTTAGAAATGGTATAATATTTCACAGATGCTTGGTTGTTTGCATCTTCCCTATTGGTGCGCTCCTTTTTCCCGACACACACACACACATTTTACAAGGTACTTTTGTTGTCATGAGTTCCAGCCTCATACTTTGGAGGGCATTCTATTACACATTATTTTGGTCACCTTGGTGATGTTTCTACAAACATGTGTTCAGGCTCCCAAAAGGATCTTTTGCATGATAAAAGTAATTGGTTTCTCTCTCTACAAAACTTGTTTTTAGAAGGATTTCGTAGGATAAGAGTAATACACAGTGTGGAAATGCCTAATTTTCATAGGCTATCCCTAACCTAGCTTGTGAAATTTCTACAGGCTGCTCTATAGACAGTGTGCGGCAGAGTTTTAAGACTAAGAAAAGGAACGAAGTTCATGAAGGTTCTAGAAGGGAATCTTCTAGAATATGAGGTGGAATCCGTATGGTTGGGATCCTACTGGCTTCTCTAATTTGGTGGGATCATCCTAATCTCTTTAACCATCTCTCTTTCTCCTATATAATGATGGATTTCTCATGGAAAGGGTTAAGAAAAAAAAAAGCAAGATCAAGTAAGTAATTTATGAAGGAATAGGATGAATATTTTATGAGAACTCTATTTCAACTTATGCTTGAGATCTCCATTGTTTCATCAAGATATTGTGGGTCATCTTCATGCAAGTTTGAAGCAAGTTTATGTGTTGGAGCAAAGGGCCACTAAAAGGGCACCTTGCAACATCAAAGCGGCTTGGTTGTATCTTCCACTTTTACTTAATATAATACAGTGGCATGTTTCTTTCTCATAAAATCGTTCTCATTTTATTACATGACTCCTTGATCACATGTATCAGTTTTCATTTAACATACTATTGTTTCTTTCACTTTGGTTGGTTTGTGTTCCATTGCAGGATCAATAGCACAAGAGCACCGTAGCGAAGCAGGGACAAAAAAGACATAAGGAAGTGATATTCAAAGGTATGTCACTCATCTCTTCTTTGATAGTAAATTCAATGATTAAGCTTAGGGAAAATGCCATATCATGTCTCATTTTGTTCTATATCTAGGTGGATCTCGTGAGATCCATTTATGTCTGCATTCCCCGATTTATCCAATAATAGTGGAGATGAAGACCCTGGATCGTTTCTGACAGATTCAAGTTGCGTTGGAGTATATTCATATTCTACTGGTGCATAGATCCAAAGTGTATGTCTTGTGTCTATGTTCAAATTTGAGTCCTTAACACATAGATCCATAATTTACTTTTGGTGGCTATGTTCATATTTGAGTCATATTGGCATGGATCCACAGTGTATGTTTGGTGGCCATGACTTGTCTTACTTGACATGGATCTTCACATGTAGGAGTTTATGATTTGAGTCATTTGTATTATGAGTATGGGAATTCCTACTTCAACTGGTGCATAGATCCAAAGTGTATGTCTTGTGGATATGTTCAAATTTGAGTCCTTAACACATAGATCCATAATGTACTTTTGGTGGCTATGTTCATATTTGAGTCATATTGGCATCGATCCACAGTGTATGTTTGGTGGCCATGACTTGTCTTACTTGACATGGATATTCACATGTAGGAGTTTATGATTTGAGTCATTTGTATTATGAGTATGGGAATTCCTACTTCAGTGATGATATATTAATGTACTGTATTTCCTTGTTTGTTGGCAGGTGTTGGCCCTTGACCAAGTTTTGAGGAAACCTTGGTCAGGTTTGTACCACCTTTTGGACTTCGACGCGAGGATAGAAGATGGAGCACCATAGAGGATATGAGATCATGGATATCACTTGTTTTGTGGGCTATGTGGACCCAGCAAGGGGTTATTTAGGGATTTTTAATGGGTTATGGGATGTCGACCCATGGGTTTACCCATGTTTAGGCCCTTTTGTAAGGGATTGTAAAAGTATAAATAAGTAGGAATGTATGAGAGAAAGAGATATTTAGAGAAAAAAAGTCTAAGTGGCTAAGTGTAGTAGGTTTGGGTGGCTTTGTGCAACAGATTGTGTATGTAAGGCTTTGTGCTTGATAGAGAAGTTGTCTTTGTGCCATGACCTAGTTTTGGGAAGGAGGATCTGGCGTTTAGTGCACATATCCCCTGTCCTTTGTGAAGCTTGGCTCTGTGGCTTAGTGCATAATAGCAGATGAATGTAAGACATTTAAGAATAATAAAGAAGATGAAGCATTTGGTGGACGTAGCCCCAGACTGGGGTGAACCACATATATCTTGTGTCTTTGGTGTGCTTTGTGTTATGTTGTGTTTGTCATTTATCTGCTTAGTTATTTTTTTATTATGTATGATGGATAGATCTGATGTTTCTTAGTGATTTACTTGAGATTTATGAATCAATGATAGATATAACTCATTTCTATGTGCTAAGAGGTTGAATTACTTAATATTTTACTACGTCGATCTATCTTAGGGTTTTTGTTCTGCGATGTTAATGAAGCTAATGAGTTAATTCATATCATCTTGTAGTGTTAATAGAATACTCTCTAAAGTGTTGCTATCACATATTTGTGTCCCAACTTGGTTATAGACACCTAATTCCTATAACTCCCCCTACCTCTACCTCGAGTGAGACTTCACCTACTTCACAGGTGTTGCCAAAAGGGCCAGTAGTTAGGGTTTTGCTGGTGCGTTGTTGAAACGTTGAACCCTGGGTCTGTCCCTGTGCCAAAAAATGGTTCTGTTGCTGGGACCTGAAACTGTGATTAATGGTAACTGAAGTGAAGAAAGGAGAAGCTCTGTGCATAGATCGCCTTCCAAAATGTGCAATATTTTACTTGACTTGCGAAGATTTGTGCTAAGAGAGAAATCCGATATGAATAAAAGAGGTAAGATCTTAAAAGAGGTAAATCTTTGTGCTTTGATAAGAGTAAGATAAGTGAAAATGTTTGTTTCGGAAGCATGAATTTAAGTATGCTTAAAATATTTTGTCCTAGTATGAAAGATAGGGTGCAGTTAGAAGAAAGAGTTGATCTAAGTAAAGCTAATATAAATGAAGAAAGATATGTTATTCTTATGCAAAGAAAGAGTTTTTGGACTAATAAGTGGATGCAAGAACCTAGAAATAATTTTTGCAGATTGTAGGTCCAACACTGTGATCCTAGTGCGCAGTACAAGAGAGGTTGGGGAATGCTTAAAAGAAAGAGAGTATTGATAGTATCATATAACTGTAGAAGATCGAGACATATTGCTAAGGAATGCCTTGGTACAAGTCCTATTTGTCTTTGTTGTAAAATTGTTGGTCATGAGGTTGAGGATTTTCCAAAGATGATTGCTAAAGTTGAACAAATGAAAATGAGACAAGAAAACTATGAAGAAAGTTAAGAGACTAAGATCATGTTAGAGAATCACAAAGAGAAAGAATCAGAGAAATCTCAGACTATGTTATTATTGTTGAAAGAAACAATGAATGATCACAAAGATGCCAGTTTACCAGAGATCATGAAAGTAAAAAAATGCATAAGTGCAAGAATAGGATGCTTCGACATAGACTGTGTCTTAGATGAAGAAACGTAAGTGAATATTATGACAAAAGAAACTTGGAAAATTTTGGGAAAGCCTACTTTGGTACCTTCATTGGGAAGAATAAGCTTGTTTAAAGGAAAGATGATAACCCTATGTGGAAGAGTTACTAATATACCTATTATTGTTCATAGAACATCGAATGAAGAGGAATTTGAAGTCATTAAGTTTGTTGAGAACAATGCCCCTTTATCACTCTTGTTAGGAAAAAATTGGATTGAGAAAGATCAGATCATAAGGAAAGCAGAGGAAGAAGATATAGAAAACAAAAAGAAAGAACTAAGGGATTTCATAGCCATACAAATAGACCGACTAATAGAAGAACAAGAGGATAAGTTGAAGCAACAGATGGGAAGAGAATTAGATAGCAAGATTGAAACAATGCCAGAAGTTTTGACGGACCTATCCATGCAAGAAATAAGTATACTTACCCATGAAGTAGTAAGAGAAGGGATATTAACTTCAAATTCTGTGCGAGCACATCAATAGTGCGAAGTCACTATGCTAGGAGAAGATAAGAATAAAAATGGAAAGAGGATTCTAGAAACAATTAGAGAGACTCAGATCAAAGGAAAGAAGGCAAGGAAGCTCAGTAAAAGAAATCCAAGTTAGAAAAGATACATGAAGCTACAAAGAATATATGGAAGACTTCACAAGAGGAAAGTTTGCAGGACTTGAACCTCACCGGAACATCAGAACCACGCAAAATAGGACTTGGCCCTAGCGAAGTTATATGACCGTTGGAGGCACCCTGACCATTAGAACGACGCTCGAGAATGGATATAAGACACATTTATGATCTTTTGGACGTTGAGACTGTGCCATAGTGGAAAAATTCACATTGATGGAAGCAGTCCTGCCCGTTGGAGGAATCTGTTATGACACTTGCTTATTTAACCCGTTGGATGCTGCTCCGGGACCAATTTTTTCCACCCATGATTAACTAAGCTATCAGCGAACTGATTTTTCATCAAGATGTGATTTCAAAAGCTAGACATTACCATTTGTTTGTCTACCTTGCCTGTCCGTTCACCTACCCCAACCTATCTTTTTAAAAGTGAGAGTTTTGGGTGAACACACTGAGTTAGAGAAGTCCGTCGAGGAAGTTATTAAGAAATTTATGGATGATAAATATATGTATGAAGGTGTCTAGGCATCGTCAACTAGGGGACTGGAGGCTTACCCTTCAACTGGACGATGTTCTGGCAGTACCAATCCCGTGACTGTGTAGTGAAGTAAGCATCGTGATGATATGGATAATGTGAAGTAGATCTCGTCGATCTTACCAAACTATATCCCACCAATGGCTAGCGTCATTAACCGTAATAGATTCCCATGATACTACGAGTACACTCTGATCACCGTGTACATTCTGAATGGAATACACATAGTTGGGAGCCATTTGGGAAAGATCTCGTTACTAAAGAATAACGACTTCAACCTTGGATATAGAAAGAACTACGCTATGCCAGTGCACCACAAATACTTGACGAAGACAAATGGTAAGAATCCTTGCATTGTCTCCCATTCTTGGATTAAGGAGTTGGCGTAGTCCATTATGCTCAAAGTGACGAAAATTCCCCATTTTGGCCGCCACCAGGAGGTTAACGCTTGCATTAAACTCCTCTTGTTGTGATACCATGGAGGATACCTATTTCTCAACTGATCCACTTGATTATAGGATTAAGCATGAAGGGACCTAACCCTCATTATTTTTACCCAGAGAAGGCCTCAGACCACTCCTTGGAATAGCGCATCAAGGAAGCATACAACAAAGTTGAAAAAGGAAAGTGAGGCTACAAGGTAGCCTCTATCCAGGATGGTGTAGTGCACCTCTCTTTCCAACTTAGAGTTGGAAATCTCGTAAGAAATAACTACCCCACACAGGTCACCGGGTTCATGGTGGACCTCGTAGGAAAATGTGTGGAGGGAATGCAAATTAATTGGGCGAGTTACCTCGTCAATGAACTCAAGAAAGACTGTCACAAATCTCAGAATCAGGGATATGAGTTCCACTTCATATAGCTACTCATGTTGATCACATTTGTCTCTTGGAAAATGCTTGAAGGAGCCACCTTTTCATAGATCGAACCATCGGAGCCGTTGGCCGCTAGGTTCTCTACCTTGTGGTACACCAATGACATGTCAAAGAAATGGCAGTCGAACGGTCTGTTCCATGCCTATTATCATTAATGGAAGGTTTTCATTAAAACATTTCCATGCATGACACTATGCACCTTGCACCAATACCGACCTTTTGTGAAGTTCTGCGCAGACCGTTACTTTATCGATATCACTATGCGTAGAGATGAGAGCAAGGAAGAGTTACAATCATATTACAAGCTAAAATATGAGGACATGGAGCGGATCACTAAGGAATGAAGGAGGATTTCCTTGTACCGGTCGATGATATAGAACTCTATGACATTGACCTCATAGGTGTTGGCAAATGTTTAACAGGTAGCACATGCTTGTCATTGATGGCAAGTACAGAAATGAAGATGGCATGAGTACAGGAAGAATGTAACAGATGGGCACCAAAAGTATTTTAGGAAGATGCTGCAGAGAAAGCCTGATAAGTTCAGAAGAGATAGTGCAGAGGATTGTTGGTAGGTTATTATCAGGCAAAGTGTTGGGACCACATATTGTACCTTTTTGCTCATACTTTTTGCCATTGTTATACCCTTCATCACCTGTATTTAGACTCATATTATCACTTCATCTGATCACCTCAAGGTATACAACGTCCTTTCTCATCACTATATGTTT